>OY019133.1:36142772-36307772 GCA_955652365.1 Eristalinus aeneus
TGTTTAAAATACGATTAACTTCGGAAGACGAGGAATTTCTCGGCGAATCGTGAATGGATTGGTGGTCATAGTCCTATGAGTCATGCCAGTCTATTACAAGTCGACTCTATGAATATTGATGCAGAGGCGTGCGAATAGTGCGATGTCTGCGTTATGAAACATCAAAAGCGAACGGATGTTTCGGACATCGGAACGTGTTTAAAGTTTGAAAGAAGACATTTGGTTTGAGGAATGGCGCCAATGCCAGAAGACGGGGGGGATACCTTTTGATAAGTCCGCACCGGATGGATGTGTAGTTTGCCGCGAGCGTCAACTGACAGCAGCACACAACCTTTGGATACACTCACCCCATTCGCCGTCTCTCGCATGACCCCCATGCGCGATGTGTGTGAACGTGAAAAAAAAAAAACAATCTGAATTTCAAATTCACTCTTCGCGCATTTAGTGCTGATGACCAGCACTTTCGTCTCGAAATGCGACCGCCAACATCGATCGATTTCATTCATAAAAGTAAATCGCTGCTGGGTGGCACATGAAAATGGGGTCTGGACAACGGCCCGGGGGTGGGTGGGGGTTGTTTGGGTTTAATTAAAATATGTATTCAAGTCGGTGTGAGTGTGTGTGTTGAAAAAAACACGCATTGCTTGCAAATATTTTGTTCTACTTTAGTTTATCCGCTGGTGAACGGAATTTGTTCCCGCGGTCAGGGTTGGTCATGGAACACGGGTGGGTGGACGTTGTATACTGGAAAGTTGACTAAATTGTAAAAAGCGCTAGAGCAAAGGTTTGAAAAGTAAATGGAAGCGTAAAGTTGTGACAGCCAGTTAATCAATAATTGTAGGTCGACTTGACAAAAAAAATTGGAGTACCAAAGGGTTGTGTGGGTAGACCAATGCTCTTCTGAAGCTTAAGAGTTTCTTAACTCTATCAAAAAATCGTTTAAGTTTTTCTGTATAATCGGTAATTAAAAATACATTTAAAAGAATGAGGCTACTTGGAATCCTTAAGCGAAGTCCTTCAGGTTTCAGGTGACCCAAAAGTGCCTTCAAAAGGGGAGCCTCAGATGGATTGTAGTTGTCTTGTTCAGTTCGGTCTTGTTGTTGTTCCTTAAATAAATCTTTCTATTAAAACTTTAGCCCCTGTATATAAGAGATCAATAATCTCTAAGAACTCATTAGTGTCGTTGTTGGTCTTAAAACTTTTTGCGCATCAAACATGGCCGCCACCTTGTCAGACCTGATAGAAGCAAAAGCACTTCGTTTCTGAATTAAATCTTTGTTGATCTTCAATCTTTTAATCATTTTACCTTTTCTAGGAGTTCTCACAATACGGTGCTCAGAGTCGCTATTATACTGTAGGTTCCATCCACTCCCGACATACGAACGTAGGGGATGCTAGTTAAAAGAGCTGTTTACTGCCCGGTGAAAAAATACGCAAAACATTACATTTTGTTCAACATTTTATAAGCTCCGCAACTGTTCTTTGAACAACGCAGACACCAGAGACTTGTGTGTTTGCGCACACCATCAGTCAACAAACCCGAAAATGCACTCTCGCTCGTTTCAGTCCAATATGATGCATCTGGAATACAAAATTGATTACACCTCCCTCCCATACAGTCAATGTCGCAGCAGAAATCACTCTCCCTCTCGCCAAACACGGCGAGCCGCCACAGCCAAGCGAGGGTGGGTGGGCCAAGGGGCTAAAGCACTCAGCCGCTGATTGCATATCATTTAAATTTCTAATAAACGACACGTGTAGTGGAACTGAATGCGCGAACACGTCATTTCAATTCATCTGACACAGAACACGTCGTTTCCCCTGCAGTGCACAACTCTTCACATGCAAGCAAAGTTCGTTGATATTTTGTTTAAGGCGAACGAAGATGAATGACCTACCAGATTGGGATTGCCAGAAAAAAAAAGCGAGGAGTCCCGAACCTCCTTTCACGGATTAAGTTCAAATAACTCAAAAAAATTAACTTCTCTTCCTCCTTCCAAACACACACAAAACCGCCCGCGAAATACCCCAGACAACATCGAGCGACAGCGATGACAATCAGAATCCCGCATCACAGTCAAGAGAGTTAATGATTTGTGAAGAGGCGTTTAAAGATGCATCCCCCCAAAAAGCTACTTAAGTAGTTTTGCTTGTTTTTTCTCATTTTTCGTTTGTGTTCATTTCATTTCGCTTTCTTTTTGGCGGGATTCTCGTTTTGGGCGGCCACAATCCGTCAGAGTAAATAAGAATCACTTTGGAGTGAGTTGTGTGTTGACTTCGGGGACCAGAAATGGGAATCACACATAGCGGTGGATGGATATCGGATGTCAGCGAACTGCGGGCATCGTTCTTGATTTTGATCAAGGGAGAAATCAATTAATTTTCAGTCAAATTCGGTTCGAACAAGTGAACAAGCAATTAAAACAATGAATTCAGTGAAGCGCATTGTGAGCCAGCGAAACGGGTCAACAAAGGCTGAAACGCAAGTGTTCGGGTGGGGGAGGAGAAACTTGCCGAGCATTTCCGGTGTGGAATGAGTGTCTTCTTGTGCCTCTGGGATGCGCTTTTGCGAAAGAAAGCCATTAACGAAGCAGACAGTAGTGGAAAGAGGGAGGGGAGCAGAATTGAAACGTAACAATTGTGAGCGGATTTTCGTATTCTCTTCTTTGTCTGGCAGCTACCCTTCCCGTGCGGGGGAGGCGGCAAACCTCCTGCAGGAGAGGAAAAAATAAAGTCCTTAATCGATAATTGAACAGACATTTAATGGGTTGCATAAAATGATGGTGGCTTCGACTCAGTGGAAGCGATTGAATAATGCCCGGTCTGTTCTGATGTTCCCAAGGTGGTGGTTGAGGTAACACCGAATGCCACTTTTAATGGAATTTCTTCTGGTCGCTCAATTGGAGGTGATCATGTTATTCGATTGAGGTATTGTCTTGTAGCAATTGACAGCTTGACCAGAGGCTGTATTCTGGTGTCGTAGGAAGTGGGGTTTTCCTCGAACATCGGTATCAGCTTGACCGTGTGGTGGGCCCCCTCGTGGGCTGTGCGCTTCAAACCGAATATTGCGGGCAGAGTCGAGGTTACTGTACTGTGTTGACTGGTCTAGTTTGTTGTTGACCCTGGACAAGGCGGTAAGGGGATTTTTCTGGATCACTGTGGAGTTGCTTTTTCAGCCGGGTGGTGCGACCCAGGGAGCAAGGGCTAGCTCTAAATTAAGTGGAGTGGATGTCCCCCATGCATGATCTCAATTTTTTAGTCAGGTAGCTATGGCGTCTAATCTTAGCTTACGTATGTTACGTGGTACAAGTCGTTAAGGCTGGTGATTAATTTAACCCCAATCCCTATTCTGTCCTGCAGCCTGTTTCACAGTTTTTTGGACAAAAGTCTCGGGCATATTTGCTTGTACTAAGTGTCTTGCTTCAACTTACTTTAGACCAGCAGATACGGTTCACTGTTCTCTGCTGGGGGGTTTAAGGACAGATAAACACTTTCTGGAGAAACATTCTTGTCATGTGGGCCGTAATTAAAAAAGCAAACCCGATTTAAGCATGACTCAGAGCTTGGTAGTGTCAGTTCTCCGAACAGGGTGCCTGGGTTTTCACATTTCACATCTGGCAGGAAGAAAGAAAGCCACGCAATGAGCACTGGCCAGCTTTATTTAAAAGATCCTCATGCTAAATTTCATGTTGCAAGAGCTCTTCAATTCGGAAATGAGGCGCATTGGCTTTTTGAATGCTAGTAGAATCCAGGAAGTTAGATGATTAAAATTTATAATTGTATGACACGACAGTCCACAGGAGGACCAGGCCCTACCTTGCTCAACTACCCGTGTTGTGCGCGCTACTGTGCTCTCACGAGTAGAAGGGACCTTCAGTTTTTTGCTTACTCCAAACGTCGAAGTTTGACAGGCCTTCTTAGACAGTTATTACCCTTTGAGTGTTGTTAGCAGCTCGAAAGAGGTGGTGCCGTGAAAAATTCGAGCTTGGAACAGAACCTAGATCTTCGGCGGTTAAACGTTGCACTCTACCCAACACGCCAAGGCGGCCACTGAGAAAGTTAGATGATACCTGTCAAAAAGAGGAGACCCTCAGGCAACTTTAATTGTCTGAATCTTACCATAGTTTGATTGGCTCCAGTAGACTGGCAGTGTTTGAGAGTAGTCCTACTTTTAGCGATGTTACGAGACTTTAGTCAATGAATAAGTGACTCCAAAGTAAGGAACATTAACTCAGCTACTGGGATAGCTTAGTAGATGTCTCTGGTGTTTACCAGAATGGACAAGATGCTTGAGGTCTAGGTCGCCCATCGAAGTCCACAACAATGTTGTTATGCAACACGTAAGGGATATTTTCCGAGACTTCAGTCAATGAATAAGTGACTCCAAAGTAAGGAACATTAACTCAGCTACTGGGATAGCGTAGTAGATGTCTTTGGTGTTTACCAGAATGGACAAGATGCTTGAGGTCTAGGTCGCCCATCAAAGTCCACAACAATGTTGTTATCTAACACGTAAGGGATCTTTTCCGCAAGTGGCAGATCACGTAACAGCTTGAAAACGTTCCCGCTATTAATGCTCACGCGTTCATCCTTAAACCCATCTTCGGACGTACAATTAAGTTTAGAAACTCGATCTTCAGCCACACCACACGAATTTTGAATCCTCTTCCCAGTCCAATTTCCCCCCCATTACAATCCACAGGCATTAAAACCAAAGTGTACCTCCTTTCAATCTCGTCCTCTTTACCTTCGGCCCGTGCTGTGCCTTAATTCCAGTCATTTAATGGTATAAACCATCCCTTTAGTGCGCGCCAATTATAAAAAAAAATATATGCGACACTTTCCCGTGTTTGCCTCAAAGACCAGTACTGTCTATTGGAGAACAAAATAAATCCCCTCTCTAGACAAATTCTCGTTGACATTGAAAAAAAATTGAGTACAAAAACAAAATCACAGTTCATTCCCCTCATTTGAAATCGCTTATCGAAAGCAGTAAAACCGCTTTTGGAATATCAATCTCAGCTTAATATTCATCTCAGAAGAAAAGCAAAAAAAAATAACAAAAAAAAAACCAATAACATCAAATGAAAAATCAGAATGACGCAAAGCAGCAGACTTAACTATCTTCACGATCGACTATCATCAATTCCATTTCCATTACCCGCCGACACTTAATTAATCGAATTTGTGTATGTTTTTGCACTCGCTCTCGCCTCGCTTCTCGTATTCCACTCCCCACAGCTCAATGACGTTTAACTTTAATAATATATAATTAAAAAAATATTTACGTACCACAGCTGCACCGCACACTGACTTCTTATACGCCAAGTAATTAAACAGAAAAAAAAATGAAGAAAACAACCAAACTCCATCTTCAAGGTGTACACTCTGCACATTGGCATGTATCTGCATCTATTCCATCACTGAGTGTGTATGAGTGTGGTTTTGAGATTTACACAATTTTACTTTTAATGAACTCAAAAAATGTGTCGATTACAACACAGCCATGCATTAATTTCAAATAACATCGGTGTCTGTTGGCTGTTTTCGCCGCTGCTACCGTAATCCATATAATTGCCGAAAACGAATAAAAAACTGTGCAAATTATTAAAAATCCATTGTTGAAATCGAAAAGAGTGTTCGCTGGTTGAATCGATGGTAGATGCTGAACGCTTAAGATAAGCTCAAGGCTTAAACTTAATAAAACCGTTGTGTACGTGGACACAAAAAACGAAATCGAAATTTCTTGAGAGGATTATGCTCTGTCGCGTAAGTTGAACAAATGTGTCGACCATGCCCAGATTTGTGCAGTTTATTCAATTTGGCCTCTTTTCATGCGATAAAAAATTGCGAAAAAATGTTGCGGACCAACAATGGAATCCTGTGGCACATTGCTAAAAAAAATTGAATTTTCCACCGAAAAAAATTGAATAAACATCACATCCTGCTAAATCTGCTTAAATTCCTTCATATAGAATGCACTCAATGGGAGTTCTGAAAGCAGCTCTAAAAGGAAATCTCTCGAAACCAGCCGGAACAATCGACAAAGGTGGCGAATTAAGCAGGTATATGTAGGATAAAATTGCACTTAATCACCATCCCCTGATACCATATCAAAATGGATTAAAGCAAATCCTCAGGCCCCAGCAAGGACAGCCTGCTACATCATAAAAACAAACCACCATCAAAGGAGAAGAAAAACACAAAACATTCAAGGCAAGGGCAAACTTGTTTCAGAGAGCACCTGCTTCACAGGGGATCATTGCCCAGTCTCAACCTATGGGTGTGCAAGGTTTTTTTTTTTTATTCTCATGCACTTTTATCTTTATCCTCATCATCCTTTTACTCTGCCTCCGCTTCATTCTCATCTCACACTCAATGTTGTCATCCCGCATCGTCGAAGTTCTATTCAATCCTCAAAAAAAAGTGCACACAGGCATTAACCCCTCTGAAGCGTATTATTATTACACACAGACAAATGCGCACCACCTATATAGGCTCTTCTCCGAGCTGTACGGATGTATCGTCTGAAGGAATTTCAAAACAAAAAAAAAACGACAATAGGAGGGGGAAAAAAAACCTTGCACCAAAGTGGAACATAAAACACCATCAACATCACCTAGGGGAACGAGCAAGTGGACGTGCATACGAAGGTGCTCAGGGTTCATTAAAATGCATCCACCTAAGGGATAGCAAAATTGGTGGCACGAATGTGGACGTGGCCGCAGGACCAGACAGCAGGGAAGAAAATCCAAAAACCCAAAAAAGGAATTGAAATGAATAAATGATTGGTCGGGACGATGCAACAGCATATGTTATGTCTGAGCATCTTGATGAATGTCATCGGGGATAGGCAAACACACGAACACACACTTTCCCTACCTGTTGTCGAATATGACTGAGGGGATGATTTAGGACCAGAGACCTGGAGGTCATTGATCGAGAAAATTCTCTGTGAACGACACTTTGAATTGACAACAAAACTATGTAGCACTGCGAGACAACTTTGACCGTGTTTAGGGGGAGATTGCAGAAACTTTCCAACAGATTCATTCGGCTCGCATTTTTCCATCGACAACGTCTAAAAGCTTAAAAACTTACGAAAACATATTAAAAAGTGTATTAACAGAAGAAAACAAAAACCAGAGGGTAAGAGACTTGCCGGGGACACTAGGGAGGTACGTTGTCAACGACAAAAAACGAAGAGAGGTTGTCTTCGACGAAGGGAAGTTTAAGTGAAGATAAACGAAGTTGCGAGTGCTGAATGAAAAAAGTTTTTGTCAACCCTTTCTCTTGCATTTTCCTGTGGTTCATGTGCAACGACCGAGAGTGAGACGGAGGGAAAAATGAAAGAAACTCGGAAAAAGTTCGCAAGAAGGATTATAAGTCGCTTGCATTTGGTTGGTTAAAATCGGTGTAGTAGACAAAAAGTTGGAAAGTAACCTGTGTCTGAGTTGCTGGGCGTTCCTTTAGGATCCATCATCATTTGCTTTGCAACTCTGTCTCTCATTTGAAATGGTTCTGTTGATAAAGAATATCAAGTTTGGCAAATGGATGTTTAGATTTTTTGTCTGAGATATTCTTTTGTCTTTATAAAATCAACCAACTGCTGAATATTATATTTTCAGATGTCCAAAGACGGGCTTAAAAGTCCTAGAAATTTAAAATTGAAAAAAAACCCAAAAAATTCAAAAAAGAAAGCAAATTGAAATTAAGCATCTTGAAATTCTGTATTCAAAGAGCACAAAAATCAACAATGCCTACAATGTTACAAAAGTTACAAATTCCAAGAGGTCAGAACCAAAAAATCCGAAAATATCCAAAATTCCTTAAACGTCGAAATTTTTAGATCAAACCCAAATCCCGAAATCGAAAAAGAAATCAAATTACTGTTAAGAAAATTAAACTCCTGTATTCGAAAAGCTTATAGCTCAACAACGCCTAAAAAAATTCAAAAAAACCCACAACCAAAAATACCGTAGAGATCCAAAATTTGTTAAGCGCCGTAATTATTAGACCAAATCAAAATTCCTAAAGTTTAATTTGTCCAAAAGTACAAGTGCTCTCAAAACCACAATTTGAAGTTGAGTGGTCATCAATTCGAAAATCTTCAATATTCCAAAAAGTGGAAAGTCTGATAGTGTTGTGGGGATTGATAGGAAAACAGAATTGGGTAGTTTGCGGCCCACAACCTCCTTGTCAGAATGAGGTCCGCGGAAGAAAATCTATAATGCGCTTTTGTTTTGACATGCTTTTGAATGATATGAAATAATGATCAGGGCATGAAACGCCTCAAATCTTCTTCTTCGTGTGGCGCTACAATCCGGTGTGAACCTGGGCCCCAACCAATGTCTCGTCAGCTGCCTCCAGTTGCGCACCTTAAGTTGGTTGAGGTCCTACTCCACTTATGTGAACCATGGCGTTCTCTTGCGTTTTCCCAATGGCTCTGATTCGAAGACTTTTCGGGCCGAAGCAGTAGTCTCCATACGCTCTAAATCTTAATTATTTTATCCGAAGACACTTAAGTAGGCGTATGCCGCTGAACACCTCATAGAGTTTGTCGTTGAATCTTCTCCTCCAAATGCCATCAAACAGGACCAAAATTCGCTCGCAAAACTTTTCTTTCGAAAAGACTAAGGTCACCTTTAAACTTAAAACATCAAAAAAAATTTCAAATTTGGCATTCAAAGCCCAAAATTCAAAATGACATTGAATTTTAGAAATTTTTATATATTTTTAAGCACCCATAATCCCAACGAATGTTGAAAAATAAAGTCCAAAATCATGTTGCATCGAATCCTAAAGTCGTACTAAATTTGTCGGTACAAGACAACGCTGAACTGGACTATGTTGAACTGGACAACGTTGGGCTGGACAACGTTGAACTGGACAACGTTGAACTGCACAACGTTGAACTGGACAACGTTGAACTGGACAACGTGGAACTGGACAACGTGGAACTGGACAACGTTGAACTGGACAACGTTGAACTGGACAACGTTGAACTGGACAACGTTGAACTGGACAACGTTGAACTGGACAACGTTGAACTGGACAACGTTGAACTGGACAACGTGGAACTGGACAACGTTGAACTGGACAACGTTGAACTGGACAACGTTGAACTGGACAACGTTGAACTGGACAACGTTGAACTGGACAACGTTGAACTGGACAACGTTGAACTGGACAACGTTGAACTGGACAAGGCTGAACTGGACAACGTTGAACTGGACAACGTTGAACTGGACAACGTTGAACTGGACAACAATGAGCTGACTAGGATGAGGACCGAGGATTTATTTGACAGATTACCGCTTTTTTAAGCTTCTGTTGCACTTTTCGATCTTTTTTGACCTTGTGAACTTTTAGAACCACTGAAGTTTTTTTTTTTTTCAAATTTTGATATTCTGCTATTGAGTCCTCCTCTGCTTCCGAAAATCCCCTTCCTGTATCCTCCCTAGTTCGGTTTTGCTCCCATATATCGCTTACCCACTTAATTTGCAAAACATCAAATGGTCCTTCGAGCCACATCTCCAACTCACTTACAAAGAGTAGTCATTCGAGTGTCGTCAGCGTTTTCGGCAACTGCTGCCCGTCTACGGTTAACCGATCCTTAACGGGCATCTGCAAAGACCAACAAACCCATTTCCCTGCCAGCGCATAAATCCCCCCAACGTTTACTGCCCCAAGTGAACTTTTGTTGACCCCTTTAACAGCTCAGTCTCAACTGTTTCATATCATACCCTATCACATCTTACACTTAACATCAACTCGAAAAGATTCTCCTGTTTGTGCGTATCTCTTTGATGGATCTCCAACTCGATTTACATCTTTCAGATTACTTTACACATTCATAAAACACATTCACACACATCCATGAGCACCGTGTACATTCGTCAAATGAATTTCAAATTATTTAGCTCTCCGACAAAAATCCATCTTCCATTTCGGAATGAAACGTTTCCAGCTGATTCATCAGTTGTTGTTGCCTCTCGTTTGTTCGGATGTGTGTGTTTGCCTCTTCTCTCAATGATTATAAAACTCCCTAGCTATAAAACTAGTGCGCATAAAGATAAAAACTGTTCATTGCCCCCACATAAAAAGCGAAAACGTTTCGAGCGCTCATGCTCATGAATATGATGCTGTTGATGATAGAATGATGTGCAACACTGAGTCACTGGCCCGTTCTCCGTCGTTCGTTCGTTTGTTCGTCGGTTCTCTCGCCTTTTCAGACGTGCGTGTCTTTAATGTACTCGCCAAGAGTTGTTGTTAAAATGAGGCAAAAACACAAACCTTGTCTGTAGCTCTTTCCACCCACATTTCGAAGAGCATCAGCCTACTTCTCATTCCTGCGGGTGTGTGTGCTTCGGTTTATTCAAATTCGAATCATTTGAAAATTGAAGATATTCAAATTCGATCACTCTCCACTGCATAAACTGAGTTATCGACGGAATGAAACCAGAGACCGAATGAAGCGTTCTGAGAAGCAATCAAATTTAGTTCAAGCTCCGAAGGTTGTCATGGAAATTGGAATCTCCAGCACTGATTCAAAACTAGGTTGCTGCTCGCTCGCCATCCGACGATCGTGTAAGGGAAGAACATTGACCCAAATGATTTGCATTCGAGTGTACGCGAGCATTTGTTGTGCGGCGCGACTACACCCTCCGCACACCCCACACACCCTGGCCGATCCGCAGTCAACGCCGAGTGAGTAACATCATAAACTGTAAGCGAATTCAAAGAGGGAAAAAAAAGGAAACATCGAGCGAAATGCAACAAACTGACGGCGATTTCGATTTGTGTTTTGTAACAATTATCGGCTGACTCTGTGTTATATAAGACACATCGCAGTGTCCCCTCGCCCAGAAAACCAGAAATTATGCCCAAAAATACACAAAATCTGTCAAGAGAGAGCCAATATTATCAGCGTGGCGTTGCGAGGTTTGTTTTCGAACGAAATATTTGTTTTTTGACTCCTTGCCTCCGTGGGGTTGCGTAAGATCTGCCTTATTTTTGGGTGACTTGTGATGATGTGCACTCCACAAGCGTGCGTCCAAAACGATCGTCATTTCCTGTGCATTGATGATTGGTCGGCGGGTAAGAGAGATCACCCCATACAACAACCCCTGTTTAAACTTCAGTTCGGACAGTGTACCCGTAGTGTGCATAAAATTGTCGATAGTGGCACACCAAGTTCTATTGAGCTTGCCTGGTGCGGGGTGAAGCACAGCGCACATATGTGTTCAAGCTTCAACGGCCAACTGGTTATCAATTAATTAGCGCATTAATCTATGGAGTCAATAAACTTTCGACTGGCGTTTTTAATTTTGTCAGTTTTATTTTTATAACAAATTTTATAATTTGTTCGTACGTCTTTCTTTCGTTTTTTTTTTTTGGAGTGGCTTTTGGTGTGTGTTGATTTTTTTGTCTGCTGACGGTGGTTTTATTTTGATTATTATTGTATTAGCGAATGTAGGTTGCTTTGGCCGAGATGTGCGAGTGTAGTGTTTTGTTTCGTGTGCTGATATGATAGCGGACCTGATAGGGGGAGAGATTTGTGTTTTGCGATACTCCCCTGTCCGCCGTCGATGGATGGAAGTTTGATGTTTGAATTTGCGATCTCTTGAATATGGGACACTCAGGACTATTGACCTAAGCTTCTTGATACAGACGGAATGATAATTGTTTGCAGAAAAAAAAAATGGAAATTTTATGAGGGAATTCGGATGGATTATTAAAATTAGTGCTAGACGCCAGAGAGTTTGTTTACAATTTCGGTCGACATTAGTGCTGAGGAAAGATGAAACCGGATCTGTGCAGTGCATGAATCAAAGCACTTGTGGCCAAAGGTCACTCAAACACGATGAAAAGATCTCGGCAGTAGTGAGGTACGTTCGATTTCAGACATACTTCGGGTTCATTGTCTGATGGACAGGCGAACAAAAGGTTGGACGTTCCTATAACAAGTTTTATAGAGGTTGTCGAGACCAGTTTGAGGAGAAAAGTGTCTTCGACCATCTCGAAAAAAAGGCAAAAAAAGAGTGTTTCCAACTATGTTTTCGAGATGGCAACGCTCATGTCGCATTAGAAAGATTAAAAACAAATAATCGAAAGGAACACATTTGGAAAATTGTGTAGACGAGTTTTAGTTTATATTTCAGCTATGCCATTTTCAACCCACTGCTCTTATTACTAACAATGTTCCCATTACTCACAATGTTCATTTCTGCTGTCTAATTGTGCTTCAGCAACTCTGTTTCACTCCTATATTTATCAAAAACGACACTCTATGACTTACATTCATAAAACCAAAAATTTAACTTGAATGACTCAAAATGCTCAAATTATTTAAAATCAAAATCCATAAATTGTCAAGATATTCCAAAAGATGGCTCATACCTTAAGCTTTGATGAAAAAATGTGAAATTCAAAAAGTTTTGATATCACGGAGGTTGCTGGATAACCAAAGGCGAGCCAAATTCAGAATCAGTCCGGAGTGTTCCGAATGGTTCTTGAAATTCTTTAAAATAAATTTCGGCCAAATCTAAGGTCAAAAATTGTGAAGTTCTGAAATGTCAAACTGCTCAAATTCAAAAAGGCCTAAAACTTGAAAATTGTGAATTTTCCGAAATGTCTAATTGCTCAAATTCAAAAAAGCTTAAAAACTGAAAATTGTGAAGTCTCCGAAATGTCAAACTGCTCAAATTCAAAAAAGCCTATAAACTGAAAATTGTGTTGTCTCCGAAATGTTAAACTGCTCAAATTCAAAAAGGCCTAAAACCTGAAAATTTTGATGTGTCCGAATAGTCAAACTCCTCAAATTCAAAAAGGCCTAAAAACTGAAAATTTCGATTTCTTAAAAAGTTAAAAATTCGAAAACTGCCCGAATGCGTAGAAATGTTCAAATTTCGGAAAAGTCCGAAAGTTCCAAATCTGGTATCTCAAATGTTTAAACAGCCTAAATTTTAAATACCCAAAATTTGGAAAATTGCCCTGTAGAATTACAAAAGCCCAAAATTTCAAGAAGTTGCACTAGTGTTTTAGATTTAGAAAATTTCAGAAACTGAAATTCAAAATTTTAAAATATTTTTTGTACTGAAAAGTTCGAAAAAATCAGAAATGAAGGAGTTTAATAACTTGACCAGAAACTCTGGATTTTGGTCACTTGAGATTTAAATTCTTAGAAAATTTGCACCTAATCCTTCAGTTTCTGAAGTAAGAAGGAGTTGATTTGCTGTTGTGTGTTTTTGTCGAAGAGTCTATCGAGACTGTAGAATAAGTACTCTCTCCGGCATATTTGTCTTGTTGTTAAAAGACAACTGTGGCCGCCGTGGCGTAGTGTGTAGAGTGCGAAGCTCACACGCCAAAGGGTCTAGGTTCGATTCCCGGCTGAACATCTCTAATTTTTCACGGCACCACCTCTTTCGAGCTGCTGACAACACTCAAAGAGTAATAACTGTCTAATAAAGCTTCTCAAACTTCGCCGTTCGGAGTCGGCAAAAAAAAAAAACTGTAGGTCCCTTCTACTCGGAAGAGAACAGTAGCGCGCACAACTCGAGTAGTTTATGAGCATGCTAGGCCCTGGGCCCCCTATAGATTGTCGCGCAAACAATTATTATTACAGCTGACGAGCATTCTCTGTGAAATAAGTTTTAAGAATCTAATGAAATGTTGGCTTAATGCTGTTAATTTAAGACCAATCCAAAAATTTCCGAAATGGGAAAATACCATCTTGTCTAAAACAGACGTTGATGCACGGTAAATTTTGCTGACACATCTTTCCAATGGCACTCCTTTCCAATGCGGTGGGAAATCACTTCCAAGACCATCTACAATTTACGGATGGCGCTATCTTTTGAAAAGGGACCGAATTAATTCGCATCCCCAATAGCTTCAGTCTGAAGAATGCTCTTATCTCGCTGCAAAATCGACCATAGCCTCTTTAGGCGGAAAAGGAAATTTAATTTTGTTCTTAGACAAAGTCGCGAATGTTGACGCTACATAGACTGCGAAGTCTTTGCTCGAATAAAAGCCAATGTCTGGTATCATGTTCCACACTGAAAACGGTAACAGCGAAACGAAAGTGATCAACGATTCCTAAATTCGAAAAAGTAACCTTTTCCTGGATCAGCGCAAATCTTTCCTCTCAACTGCACTGTTGATACATCACACATCATCCAAGGAACTCTTTCCTGTGCCCATGCATCCATCACCACGGCCACTCCTACCACATCATCATGCCATTGACTCACTGCCAACTCAAATAGGAAATCCTTTGCGCAAAAGAAAACAACCGCTCTGCTACGCATATTCCGTACGCGAATTAATTGTATCAAACAGCAACACATTCAGATCGCTGCGTCATTCAACGTTAACCGCAATCGATCGTTATGGCGTGTTGTGGAGGTGCTTGTGTGCTGAGTGAACGTGTGATAAACTGAAGCCTCCCATGGCCTCAGTCCGTTCACGATATGATTGCTGTGTGTCGGACATGAGGTGGCGCGTCGCATATTCTGCCGGTTTATCAGCTCAATTGGGTGTTCGTTCGTTCGATGTGCTTGCAGTTACATGGAAAATCCAATCAGCGATAGTGTGTCTCGATCATGGAGCCAGACGCATATGAACTTATCCTTCGCTTGACTGGGGTCAAGGTCTCTCCGATCGTTACAGTCCCTATGACAGCCGCATCGAGATTGAGAGAGGAGGACAGAGCAACCAAAGAAATACAGATTCCGATGGACGGATTGCGGTTCAGTGTTATTTATGGATTTATCACGAGCTGAAGATCACCATTACAGAGGAGCCGCATGAAAATGTTGCGAAATAATGATGATGCAGCCGTGTAAACAATTGGTCTGACCTTTAAGGCTGCGCACAAGGGTGTGTTTCTTTCTGTTCGAACCCGAAGGTTGTGCCTTAAGTCGTTGTTTTTCGTCGAAAGATGCAAACACGGCTATCTGGACCAGTGAATCGCTAGTTAAGTTCATACAGACGCTACACGCAATTGTTTATCTATAACCTTTGTGAAGATGGGCAGAAATCTGCATTTTGTTGTAAATGCAAACACCACCAAGGGTCGTCGTCAATGGTAAACATTCGTATATAAGTGCTGCAGCATCAGCAACGACGACGGCGGCGGCAGCAGCAGCAGTAACCGTCTCGGTTGAGATATAAAAGAAAAATATATTTCATCGATTTGTTTACCTTCGCTTCTTTCGGATGTGTGCATGCCATCCTTGCCCCTCATCCATGGATGAGTTGGTGGCTGCTGCTGCTGCTGCAAGAAGGAAGGAAGTGCATCTCTCCCTGCACTACTTTGCGATCAGAAAACATCTCACTGGGTTTGGCAAGCAAGACGATGCTGGTGACTAGCGCTCGCTATTGAGCAAACTGCTGAGCAATGGATTTTTCTTCATTTTCTTTTTTTCATCTTATATTTTCGTATGCCATTTATTTACATTTATTATTTTTCCTCCCTTGGAAACGTTCTTGCGTTTGTTTTCTCCATTTGCACCCGGACTCGACGGCTACGTCGTCGTCTTGTTTTGCTCGTTTAGCTTCGCGGCATTGAGTGTTTATCAACCTCTCGGACCGTGATGCATGATGCGCAGCACTCCACTCACTCTCTCGCTAGGATCGCGTAGTGTTGTACTGGTTTTAGGTATTTTTATACAATTACACACGGACACATGTAATTTTGTGCCTCATCGAAAGTGCACTGCACATTGGATTTATTTTTAGAAGATCCGTGAAAAAGATGCTTATACGGAATCTGCTGTTTCTGTTGTTTCTGCTGTTTCTGTTTCTGATTTTGCGCCGAAACGAGTCTTTACCACGAACGGTGTGAAATGGAATGGGAAGTGATTTGAATTCTCATGACATCGACGAATCCTTAATGGATTTCACTTCCTCATTGATGTGTGCTTGGAGGGGAGACGGTTTTTGTTGGCCGACACATGTCAGAATTTTCCTGTCCCATCGCTACAGTGCTGCTTAGTTTAACACGCTGCTGATAATTAATTTAATCAGCTGTCCTCTCTGTGTGTGTGTGTGCGTGTAAGCTTATCGGAGAAGGCCTCCGAAAACCTCCGAAATTTTCTGCTTGTATTTGTTTACAAACATTCGACAAATAGGTCAGATTTGGCGCCGCGTCGGAGAGGGCGGGAATTGGCCTGCTGCTCGCCTGAACGTGTGTTTACCCTCAACCGACGTGGTAATCAAAAATTAAACAGGGCTGTGGCCCTCCTAATTGCTGTGTGTTCCCGTGACGCCTTCCTCGTGTATTTTTTGAACAACAGTCCGAGTGGCATGCGTGTGAATAGCAAACGATTTGACTAGCCGCACCTAGACCCCATCACACGCACACGCCGCCTCGTGTGTACCCCAGACGGCGGGCTAATTGTTTGACAATAAATGAATTATTAGCCCCCGTCGGTTGATGTCACAGGAATTCAAGAGCAGAGATAATCGGACGGAATTCGATATCGTCTCTTCCAAAAGCACCATTGCCATCTGCATTCAGAGGCGGAACAGTACGTGAGTACGTGCCGTCGCCTGTGAATCAGCCCAAATCGAATGTGACATCTTTCCGCTCCTCCTCTTGTGTTCTTTCGGTCTGAACGTTCTGTCAATAAATTTCTATTGAAAATTTATATTGACAAGACACCGACACAATTCCATTTCAAAGATTGCTCTCCCCCATGCCCAGTCGGCGGGGAACGTGTACAGCAACGACGAACGACTGTATGTGATGTTTATGGGACGAGAGGAATTAATTCCTTGAAACTGTGATGACCATCGTTTGGCATACATATGCTCCGCTCCCGCCAAAGGGAAGCGAACTACTCTCTGTGCTCTTCCTCCACTCCACTCACTCAGTCAGCTGGTCCTCTGAGAGTCTGTGAGTGTGTGCCGTGCTTGGTTATTATAATTTATCGCCTGTGGTCAGTCACCCTGAGGTCCGGCCTCGATCCAAGAATGACAATAATAAATTTTACGAATTCAATATATGTACATACGTTCACCCGCTCCTGGGCCCCCCATACTCATTCATTCTTACTCTCCTGTTCACCGTTGTTCACGTCTGTTGGACGTTCTGTTTTCCGTTTGCTGTTTTTTTTTTTGTTCATTTTTTGTGAATTATTCTGCGGCAACACGAGTGTATCGAAGAAGATGGTTTAAATTTTTGTGTGTTCTCCCTTTTGGAGGCTATTCCTGTGTTGGCCTAATTTGTGACGGGCGCGTGGTCAATGGACAGTGAGCGCTGCTACCATCATCGCAGACGTCGGCTTTCTCACATGGACACCGCCGCCCGGATGTAAGTGGGGGATTCATTCGTTTATACGTTTAATTAGGGACACAGACTCAACTAATCACTTTTTAATCAACGGGCAGCCAGTCAGCCAGTTGCGGGGATGCACTCCAACGAAATATTGTTGATGAGAATGAGAAACGAGAGGAACTCTGTCTGTCTGTCTGTGGCTTGATGATTTTAGATAAACATCAATCTTCACTATCGCGAAGGGCATGCAAGCAAGAGACCGAAAATAAAAAGGGAGACGCGCAAAGCTGTAGCACCGTGTATCTGATGCAGGTACAAACCACGACGGAGTCTGAAGATATGAATCTCCTCACACAGTGGCTATGACAACTCTCAGATAGACACCGCATCGATGATTGGCCCGGAGTTTGGTTGGGGAGCACACATTAGTGCCAGACAAACCAAAAAAAAAAGAAGAAAAAAAGAAACGACAAAAGAAGAAAAATGGCACAACCGTGGAGATGGAGAGACTCACAATTTCAATGTTGACGCCTTGTGGTTTTGGATGTTCTTCTTTTTTGTCTGCCTTCCTGAACAAGTTAATGACTTAACAATGAATCGCTTGCGGTTTTCAGTTGTTTAATTTGTAAGCTGTGTGCATCCTTTCCCTCTGGTGGACGAAGACATTTCTCAAGAGCTCGCTGTGAGGTTTTGCATTTTAGAACTTGCGGTTTGGACATGGACATGCTTAGTTTTGAATTGAAGTAGACAGTCGGTTGCACATGCCTCACGTCTGTGCGTTTATTCAAATTTGCTACACTGAAGGCGTGCATGTGATATAAGTTGCTCTCGAAGAGTGGACTTTTTTTCTTGGATAAAAAACAGCTTCGACACCTGCTTTCACATTTTATGCGTGACGAGACACTGTCTGTCTGGCGGCGACTCGACTTGGTGGTCTTCCAAAACCAGGTCCAAGCAAATAATTGTGGAAGCTTGGTCGACATGGCGAGAACCTCTTGTTCTCAGCAACTAAGGTTGTGGTCCTAGCTACGAGTAATGTTGGAGAGCATTTGTGGATTG
Source organism: Eristalinus aeneus (assembly GCA_955652365.1). NCBI lineage: Eukaryota > Metazoa > Arthropoda > Insecta > Diptera > Syrphidae > Eristalinus > Eristalinus aeneus. The sequence continues at coordinate 36,161,116 of OY019133.1, forward strand.
GATTGTAAACGTCGAATTTTAGAGAAGTCTTCGCAGATAATTGACAAAATGAAAGAGGTGGCGAGGTGCTAAAAATCCAGGAGTACTTTTCTGTTAAGGAATTGATATGGGGAGTTCCGTCATGCAGATAGACGTAATTGACAACCTTGAGCCTGCCACAAATAGACGCTCAGGCTATTTGTGGCAGGCTCAAGCGCTCCAAATCGAGCACTATCCGATAAGGCGACACCTAAGCTCGGCTCAATGCAAGGCCCCAGGTTCTGACTCAATGTCTGCATTAATTTTGAACTTAAAACATCCCGATATGGTCTGGAAGAGTGCCAATATTCTAGCTAGTGTTGGATTTCAGTTTTCTAGTTTTTTTTTTAGTCTCTCTCCTGTTTGCGTTGGTGGCATCTGGAGGAGAAGATTTAACGACGATTTCTATAGGCTGTACTGCGACATGCGACTGGTCAGGCGTCTACGGATACAACGCGTAAGATGGGTAGACCATATATAGCGTATGGACACCACTGCTTTGGGACGAAAAGCCTTTGAATCCGAGGCATTGGGACAACGCAACAGAGGACGACCTAGACTAAGGTGGCGCACATAAGTGGAGAAGGACCTCAACCAACTTAGAAAATGGTGACAGCTGGTGAAAGATCGTGCTGGCTGGAGAGGCATGTTGGTTGATGTCCACTCCGGACGGTAGTGCCACAAGAAGAGAAGAAGTTGGATTTTCTTAAACCGAGCCACCTCAAGCACCAGGCACTATGCCTATAAATGAATGAAGGCGCTGCTTAAATGTTGATAAATAGCTGGATCTCGAGTCGATTTCGTTTGATTCGAGTTTGCCATATTGAGGGCAACAGAACTTCGTTCCTTAAAAGATCCCGAAGCTATTTAATGACCTGCCTAATTGGCGTTATCCTCATTTGGTTTCCTCCTTTCTGGAGACTGCCTCCTTGGCCGCCTTGGAACTTTTTTCCACAAAAATTAAAAATGTCTTCTTAACAGATACGGATGCCGTAAGCGATTCAATTTATTAGTGTCAGCGATTTTCCTCCAAATTAAGTCAAGAAACTGATTTTTTAGTGGCAACTGACTTTTGTTTCCAACCGGTTGCCGGTTTTTAGGGTCTGTTTCATCTGAAACCTACAAATAAAAAGCGAGGACTACAACAAGTGATTGTTAGTCTCTGCACATCATCCTATCCATCCTGGTCTTGTATTCAGTTCTTATTAAAATGAAAATGCCATCATGCTAAATGGAGGATAAGCGATTTAACAGCATAAGCCTGATCGCAAGATATTTAAGATCGCTGACACGGTTACTGTTGCGAAGGTGGTTTCTGTTTCACTAGCCAACGGCGCTCTGCATCCGCCTTACCCTCAATGGAACTTTCGCTGCTCTGACTGTTTTTTGTTGGCACAAAAATGAACTTATCCACCAAAAAAAAAAATCACTAAAATCGAATAATGTCTTCCAGCCACAAAACGACACAATCCGTAAGTGCTGCACAATCATCGAGAATTTCAACCCCATCAATTCAAATACGATTATGCCTCTCGAGCACATAAAGAAGGATACAATTGCTTCGTCTGCTTAATGATTCTTCATTTCAATGACTACCACACCCATTACGTGTGTCCCTTACGATGCCAAAGATGCGGTAAAATCAATTCCATTGGTTAAGCCTCCCACGCAACTCGTAAACTACCTTCACGCGTCCCGCCTTCACCTCGCCTCTCTGCACCATCAGCACTGCCACCATCACCATCGCCGTCGCCGTCACCGTCGTTGTTGTCCATTGAAACCGTCTCTAGTGCACTTTAAAGTGCATTTCATTTTCGAACATTAGCTAAATGTCGTTAAACAAAAGAAAAACGAAAAAAAAAATCCGAAAGAGACGAAAACATCGAAAATAAAGAAGACACAAAACTGGCAGCGGCGGGAAACGATAATAATAATAAAGCAAAAAAAAAAAAATAAATTTAAACGTTAAGACCATTCAGACGGTGCAGCAGCAGACGGCGAAGACGACGACAATGAGTATGACGGCGAGGGAGGACAGAGGGTGAAAGAAACATTAAGATGATGTCGAAATGATCGATGAATGTTTACATAATACGTCTTGACCTTTTCCCTTTAGCCCGCACTCTCCTCCGGCAAATCATTCAACTCAGTTTCATTTCGCTCGCTCTCTCTCTCTCCCTCCCTGCTGCAATCTCTCATTATAAATTCTTGTTTTCCTTACTTTTTTGGGCTACACATCTTTCAGTTCTTTTTTCTTTGTTGCATCCATTGGGGATAGAGTCCAGATGGATGCAGACAACGACGTGAAGGTGACCGTCTCTAAACTTCCTTATAATGCTGGCCCCATATTTGGGTTTTGTTAATATTTACAAAGGCAGTGTGTACACTGCACGTATCAGTGAGATGTTTTTGTTTTATTAAAATTTGATTTTTTTTCCGCTATTGTCCATCCATTGATGATGAGAGAATTGATGGAGCTGGCGCAGCCATCGCTTGAGAGGACCTACACAAATGAAGTCACTCGCTGTGTGTGGGGGGGTCTAATTGTTTATTGATTTTTAAGTTTCGATGATGAAAATATTCTCTGTGGCTGTAGCCGTGTCATCGTGTCGCTTGACGAGTGGATGAAGTGATTGGACTGGGAACTGAGGAAATCTTTTTGATTTTAAGGCTGCCTCAGCACAGACGAGATTTGCCTCTCTCCACAGACAAGATGGAAATCGAGCTTTGTGGGTTAGTGACATTTTAGTGTTCACATGGGATGGTCATGAACATTGTCTCGAAGTTTTTCTATAATCCGACTGTTGGTCAATAGCTGAACTTTGGGAGAGACACTGGACACAGCAATGATGGTGCAACTGAAGAAGTTTTTACAACCTTGTCTCTCTGCCTACGTTTCCCAAAATAATAGTTGGGAGCATGAGCGGGTGATTTGTCGACCATCTCGCTCTAACTTTGTGTTCAATTAATTTCAATTCCAAACAAGGCATATCTACCCTCGTTAGATGGTGGCTACGATATATCACCGCGATTTCAGTTCCGTGGGTTTTCAATTTTCAGCTTCCAGCTTTTTGACACATTCCTTGGGCTTGATCTTTGTCCACCACCGACGAAGGTGGCTTTGTGTAGTAGAAGGACCACAGTGCTACATATCTGATGCTTTAAAAACCTTTTGAGACCTATTCCCCCGATGCACGTTACATCTGTTTAACGCTTTGATTTCGCAAATTAGAGAATCCCTACCCTATCCCTACTAGCTCCATGTGAAGCTGTCATCTTTTCGGAAAACTTAGTCAACATTTTAGTGCGGGATACGTTCTCTGGCATCAGTTGTATCTCATGGAATTTGTCTCATGACATATATGTCACGAAATGTGTTTCATGACATATGTATTCTGAGTCATGACATATGTATTCTGAGTCATGACATATGTGTTCTGAGTTTGTGTGTCATGAGTTACGCAAATATAGATGGAATGTAGCAAGATATTGTGCCCTTAAATGTTTGTGAAGGTTTAAGCGTCTCTAAATACGTTGCCAAAGCTGTGTGGAATGACTTTAGAGGCAGTGGCTTTTGAATCCTGTGTCATGAGATGTTTCGCCATAAGGTGTGCCACAAAATGCGTCATTAGAGTTTGTGTCATGAGATGATTTGTTAGTTGCGTCTAACAGAGTCAAGTCAAGTCAATAGTTTGTGGCATGCTATGAGTTCTAAGATGCGTCGCAAGAGTGTGTGGCATGAGATGACTCATCTCAAGATAAGTCGCAAGAGTTTGTTTCATAAGATTAGTCGCTAGTTGCGTCTCAGAAGTTTGTGGCATGGGATGTGTTCTAAGATGCGTGGCAAGAGTTTGTTTCATGAGATTAGTCGTAAGTTGCGTCTCAAAAGTTTGTTGCATGACATTAGCTCTAAGATGCGTCGCAAGAGTTTTGTGTCATGAGATTAGTCGTTAGTTGCGTCACATAAGTTTGTGAAATGAGATTAGTTCTGAGATGCGTCGCAAGAGTTTGTGTCATGAGATTACACGTTAGTTGCGTTTCAAGAGTTTATGTCATTAGATTTGTCGTTAGTTGCGTCTCAAGAGTTTGTGGCATGAGATGAGTCGTTAGTTGCGTGGCAAGAATTTGTGGCATGAGATAAGTCGTTAGTTGCGTTTCAAAAGTTTATGTCATGAGATTTGTCGTTAATTGCTTCGCAAGAGTTTGTGGCATGAGATGAGTTCGAAAAAGCATCGCATGAGCTATGAGCATTCAGAGCTCATTCGCTTTGCGTAAGCCGCAGTTGAATTCACTGTAGATTCCCAACTGGCTTGTTTATCTAGGAATGGACTCCATAGTTGAAAGTAAACCTTTCACCCATTCTGCTCCCACACGCCGTTGTTAAGCGTCATTTACTGTAGACTGTAGTTGCCAACAAATCTGAGAGGTTTAGCATTGACAGTATGGCAGCTCTCAAGTGTTAAAGTTCGGGGTTTCCTACTGACTGTTTATTGAGTCTCAGGTCCTCCCCGGACTGTACCGCCACACAAAGAAGAAGAATAGTCTAGTCAATTGAAACATCTCCTTCTCCTTCTAGCTTGAACTCAATCAGATGCAAGACCATCTACCCTGTCATTCCTGTTTATCCTAATACCCCCGCTTTGTTATCTTATGCCCTTTTTAATGTTTTCAGAAACGTCTCAGATTTTTACTTGTCTCTAACTAAAAAATGTCTTTTTTCTCTCTTTCTAGGTAAGTTAAGCAGCACCAACGAAAGTATGCATGTGCCCAGCGTCCCGTCGTTGACCTTAAGTCATACATCACATCATCTGCTGCATTTATCACCAACCCATCCATCCTCATAGAAAACATTTAAATTCAATTTAATACTCAACGCTGGCAGCTGTGTGCATGACACATATCGCCCACGCAATTCACAACCACCCACCCGTTCGTCTCTCGTAAACGTCGCTGCATACATAAATCTAGTAAGTTCTGTTTTTTTTTAATTAAACCGTTTGATGCCTATCAATGGACTCTTAATCTGCAATCATTTCTCATACTCTGAGTCCCGTTCCACTGATGCGCTATTTGCACTCCGAACAAACTGTAGCGATGATGTAAAAGGCCCTCAGGTCATTTGCCTCTTCATCACAGTCACTGGCACTTAGCTTCAGCATCGTTGTCGATTTTAAAGAGAAATTAAATGAACTTTACATGTGTTGGTTACGCGCAATGTGCATTGCAATGCACATGTGGTTTATCTATCTGTGCGCACAGATTTGAAGACCACACTATCATTCATTGCTGGTGGTGATCGGGAAAAAGTTGAAGAGACATGCAGTCGAGCTTCTGATTTATTACAAAAGCGGCAATTGTTTGCTGTGTTCTGCATCATTTATTTAATTTATAGGAATGCCCCTGACAAGTGTTGACCTTGCTTGCCGCGCTGCTTAAGCTGACAATCATTTGTTGTCTTGCCGTTAACATGAGAGAAAAGCATGCATGCGAAGAGAAGCATGCGTTAGACATTCTTTTCGTTCATCAGTTCATTTTTGAGTGACTTGTAGTTGGTGTCTGTGATACATGGTGGAAAACTTCACTGTTGAGATGGCGCCACAATCAATTTAGAAGAAAACTGTTTGATTTTCGTTGTTTTAAACCCCACTGTGTCTACGTAAGTCGACCAGATAAAACAGGAAAGCAAGCACAAATAAAACTATTGCTGTCTGAGAAGTCTGGTTACCGTGGTCGTGCGATGTTTACTAGATTAGTTTGGATTAATGCTTAATTATTGTTTATGGTGGTTGTTAAACTGTACAATGCACTCTCTACCTGTTTTCTGTGATTAATTGCTCTCTGAGTTTCACACTGTAACGTGGTGATTTATTGAAATTCTGCGAGTGTTCCTGTTGCCTGAATGCAGATTCAATCCGCCCCCGCACTACAGGCGAATTAATTGAATATCTCTGCATTCGATAAGATCTTCTCATCGTCTGTAAGTTTAACTCATTAAATCATAAGATCATATGAGTTGAACATATGTACGTGCACGTGTGTGCTATTTCCTTCAGTCTTTCACGTTCATGTCGTTTTATTTTTTTGATGCTTGATTTTTGGGTAATTTGCGTCTGTCGATTGCCTGAAATTGATAATTGTTATGCAATGGCTTAAACTTGTTTTCTACTCCCCTCCACTGTTCCGTACGCTGTTGCTAAGCGAATAGTTTGTTCACTTTGCAGACATGATGAATTTTGAAAAGTTTTGAGCGACCGTTTGAAAGAAATTGTTTCTTTTGAATAATGATTGTAGGGCATGTGAATGGGCACAGGACTGTCAGCAACCGCTCGATATCTCCCCAAACAGACTAACTTTTGATACATTCCCTTGGCGTTTTCCTTCACATTTAGTTGGCACAAGGAGATGTATCGCACTGCTGGCGTTTGCCACTCTAATGACCTTAAGCTGCAGACGAAACGTGCTCTATGAATCAATGCGCTCGCCAATGACACAGAAAATTCCAACACGCAGCAAAAATGCAAAAGAAAGCACAAACCGAAATTTCAGCCTCAATCAAACCGCTGCATCAACAGGTTATTATCGACGCATGCAATACCTTCGGATGGTGGTACAGATTTGAGTGCTCGGGCTACGTGCGCGAGGTTACCGAATGTGCACAGCCACACTCAAGGCCAACACGTCTTGTGATGGACAACCATTTCGAATTTCATTTGCTTCCTCCTGATTGTCCCAAGAGGGGTGAGACTGAGGAGTGGATTTTTAGTGAGTGCACAGGAAATTGCTGCTGCTGAATTTCTGGACTTCGTCTGAAGCGTGAAACGATCGATTCAGAAGATTGCGATTGATTCGAGCGCAAGATGGTCCTTCGAGCCGAATAATGATTCAGCCTCAATGCTATTGAATGATAACACAGAGGTTGCATTTATTCGAGCAGATGTTTCGTGAGTGAGTCTCTTATCGGAAATCAACAGACACGGCTCCTGCTTCTAGAAAATAATCAAAACGAAAGAAACGATATTTTCTTTTTTTTTTTTTTGATTTTCATATCAAACCGCAAACAACTGCGCGCCAGTGAATGTGTTGAAAAAGCGGGACCTTTCTCTGTCCATATCTTATCTCGGTTTGTAACAAAAATCACTTCTGTTATCCTCTTCCCCAGTTGGAGCGGCCTGATTTCAAAGGTTTTTCGGTTTGCCTTAACGCAACCCTTGTGATTTGTAAGCACACACATACAGGTCGCAGTGTGAAACGGGTTTCAGTGAACAAATGTGCCGCACAAGTTTGCCGTAAGATCTGTGAACAGCGTTATTAAATGTAATGCTCTGTCGCCTCATTTGCGTTTCTCAATATTTAACTGCGGTACACACGCTTAATCAGAGGCCGTATCAGCAGGCTGGCTGGGTATGATTGAAGTCATAATTGCGGTTTAATTGAAATAAATCGTCTGATAAGGGCTACTGTATGTGTGTGGCGGTCGTTTGCACATTTGATTACAACATTACAAAGTGCTTAGCGCAAGTATCGCACCAGCTTATGGATGTGAACAAAGTGAAAAAAAAGTCTGTAACCTCGTCTCGTCAAAATTGACAGCAGGTTTGGACTGTTTTTTTTTTGCACCAAATTAAAAATTGATACTGCAAGTGGTTAAGTGTCTCATTGGCAACGTGAAGCGCTTAGTCACAGACGACAGCGTCCGTGTTGATGATTTGATGATTGCCTCTGGATACATAGTGGCGTTATCGTTGCTGAGCTGCGCCATCGCCGCCGCCACCGCCGTCAGCTTATTCATAATTTTTGTTAAGTGCTCTTAATCTAATCACATGATCGCCGAACCAGGAAACATGTTAAACTTGAAAGTTTGCTTTAGATACAAGTAGACGAGGGGACTCATGATGCGGAAGTACAACTGTTAAGTGTAAATTCTAATGAACAAACAGGTATGAATAGAATGCTGGTGTAAGGGGAGGAAAGGGGGCATTCAGGCGGACTTGTAAGTTCCTGGATATAGAGAGTAGATGCACTGAGGAGACATTGACACATTGCGTCTGCATGAGCTACAGCTTAGTCATAGCATGGAGCAGAGAGAGGAGTTTCTTTCTAAAAGTGCGTTGATTTCTTCGAGAAAGTTCTACATTTAGATCTTTAAATCGTCTTTCAAAATGGCTTCTCTTTTAAGGCCTCAAATGATCTAACTTATCAACCTCAAAGTGTTACGACATACCTTCGTTAAGTAACTGGGAGGTAGAGACTCTTTATGAACCCCTTCAAGAGACTACGGTTCAGTTCCTTTACCATAACATGCCTCATCAGACTCAATCATGGCTGTTTGAGGTATGTTTTCTTTTTCCTTTTTCAGTATGTATTCTGAAAATAAACGGCCCAAATTCTGCACCTTGTGGATCTCTCGAAACTCTCTATTCGCCTGAATACAACATTTGATGTCTCAACGTTCAATGGAAAGAATACAAAGTGCCTGGACTTCGTTTATTTATCTTGCGGTAGTCCTTAAAATTTTCCAAGTTGCCTCTCAGCGCGTATTTGTGCATTTTTCATATTCTTAGGGCGTCGCACATTAACTAAATTCAGATCAAATTTCTCCTTTACTGGCATCACATCTCCTCCTCGCCTCTCTTTCTTTTTCTTCCTCTATTTAAAGCACATCCAAAAAGTCCGGGTCAAACTAATTCACCTTGAGGCATTCCACTTTTTATCATCGTCAAATTCGGCTACGATTTGCCAATGATCTATTTTGAAACCTCCTTTCTGACAACATAATAGCTTGCCGTCAATCGCTCGAGCGATTAACCCCCAACAGATCAGAGCAAAGCGTCAAGGTTAAAATGTGCAACCTGAAGCGATGCCACCCCAAAACGTGGTGTCGTTTCTACTCTCCCCCGAAGAAATGCTTCTCGTATTTGTACCCAAATGCATTTGTGTACAATGTTGTGGATTAATCAGACATTCAGAACGTTTTAATATTTAAAAAGACACACGTAAACACTTTCATGAATCCCAGCCAATTAAAGATTTTTTCTTGTTGTTTCGTTTCTTCTGACTACCGTAGCCAAACAGGGAAAAGAATGTTTGCCATCGCCAAGCAGTCTCCTAATGTCAGGGATACTCCGTGCAAAGCAGAAAAAAAATCAATTTCCCGGCACACCTTGCATCGCACATCCCAAAAAAATGCACAAGCACAAATCCTTTGAGAAAATTTCATTCTCTCGCTCTCTTTACTTTGAAATGTAATTACAAATCGCTTACAGCATAGCACTGTACAGCGGTATGGCACCGAATCAACAGAAAAGATTCTTTTCATGCCTCCGCTACCAGCCGCGCGCACCTGCACCCACCTAAGAGATACGTTCAGCAATTATATCATAAGTTTTAAATAAGTGCATAATTGCATTCAGCTGCGCTCTCTCCACCCCTCTTGGTTAGGGTGAGCATTTGGATTGTATCGAAATTATGCAACCCCTCGTCAGAGATACGTACAGTGAGTGAAAAGCAAAAATATGTGTGTTTTCCTTAGATTGGAGATATCTATTCACTGCGAAAAAATAGAGATCCACAGATAGATAACTATTTCACCTTGCAGCAGTGCGCTGCTTGGGTTGGTGGTTGGCTTTTATAATTGCGATATTTGCCAATCTGCTGTGCTATGCTCTCCAAGCCATTGGAATGGAAACTTTGCACCGACTTATGCCAAACAAGAGCTCCGGCGTATTACACTTATGTATGGCCACGCTGTCTGTATGCTTAGGCTAACCATGCGCATAAATACGTGAACACATGATTGCACACAAAAGTCGGTGTGTGGTGTACGGAGCACCGAGCGTATTCCAATATCTCTGGGTGGGGGTATGACACGATGAAGTGGCTTAAACGCGAAAATATTATGAAAGTACGGATGTGTCCCAGGAAGGGATGGTTTATCAACTTTGCAAATGGATATGTCGTTCTACCTTAACTTCCGACTTCTTGAGATAAGCTATCTAGGCCACGATTGCCAAACCCCCCGCTTTGTAGGAAGACACGACACCACAAAACACCCAAGATTCTGTTGCCAAATATGAGCGCTTGTATGCCGCAGATGGAGGGTTGGGCAAAAGCTCGTGTCACAAAAACCCCCATGTCCGATTATGGTTTGCTGTAATTGTGAGTAAATATTTTTTCTTCTTCATTTTGTTGCGTCTTCTTCATTCTTCTGTAAATTCATTTCAGTTGAGCCGATGACAAAATACGCGATCGATGCAAAATAGGTTAACGATTTTTTGTTTTATTTGACCCACATTGATAAGGATTTGTACGTAATTGAATGTGATTTCATAGCAGAAAAGGTTATAGCTTGTTCACGGACATATTCCTGGTGTGTTTATTGCACTTTTGAGATACACACGCACGCACACTCAATGAGTGTGCATTTTTACGAGTTGCGAGGACAGCATTGAAGATATGTCATAAGATTTCGTGAGAATCAAGAAGAAGAGTGTATTTTTCATTTCACTAAGCAATTCAAGGCGAATTTGAAATGAAACACACGAAAAACGTTTTAAATCAACTCAGAAGGCCATTCCGCATCTTCATCAATAGACGACGTAATTTATGCATCGTTTCCTAGACAACCTATTGCTATTCAACAGATTCCCTTGTGCGCACTCGACTGCAGCATTGCAGCGGCATTAAAGGCACCTTAGCTCGATCTTTCATCAATAATCAAGACATGTCGTTTCGACAAAAACACAAACAAATTTATACATCCTGACAGTATAGAATCATACTCCGTCGACACTCACTTCAGTAGCGACGGCGAATACGGATGAAACAAGAAGATTTCGCAATTGAAAAACGTTCACATCACTCAACTGCAGCGGAGAGCTGCCGGGGAAACAATATAATTCATAAAATGAAAAGCTATCAAGGAAACTCAGTGGAGAAACGAAAGAAAACAATTGTATATCTGAAAAGAAAAATATCATTCACCACATAGCCATAACCAGCAGCAACAAAAACAAATCAGTTTATGAGGCCAAAGTCGTGAATTTCATTTCGTTACTTGTTGTTGCTGCATTGCCTTGTGCTTCATCCGTTTTCCTTATATTTCTCCTCAATCTCTCTGAATGCACCACAAGTTGCAAAAAGGCAAACACTCACACACACACGCCGAAAACACAAAAAATAAAAATACAAATAATAAAATACCCCAAGAAGACGTGTCTTATAGGTAAACGACCAAATATACACCACATCACAGGTATAGACACGAATATAGACTGCTGCTCCTCTGACGTCGTTGTCGGCACTACTGTAGATTGAGAAGGAATAGAGTGCGCGGCACACCGCACCGGGGGATGTGTGCCAGGCTCGGCCATGTGCCAGAAAATTCATATAAAACAAAACAAAACGTTTTTTCTGTGAGATGCAAAAAAAGTTATCTAACAACCAAGAATCTCTAGCATCACTAAGTAAATTCAATGTCAAGATATGTTAACACTTGACAGTGCCTACACACACTCGCAGTGGGGGAGGGTTTTTTTCTTTTTGGTATTTTTACACCGGGAGAAAAATGTAATTAGGTTGGGGATGGGTTTTGTATGTTTTTGCTTGCATCATTTAGAATGTGCTTGGACAAGGTTCAAAGAAGTCATTAGGGCTTGAATGTAAAGCGTGTGAAAGAGAATTACTGTTGGTGTGGTGGGACTTCGGGCTTTGGGCCGCTTATTGGGCAAGGTATTGATGAGTTTTTACTTGGTAATCTTCGTGTGAGGTTGCACAGATCATTAAAATTTCTCTGTGCAGTCAACGTCTGCTGTCTTGTGTGATTGAGTGCATTTAACAGCAAAAAGCTGTCCATTTAATAGTGGCTTAAGGTTTTTGCATCAACAACTGGTGGTTCTCACCAAACAGTCAACCTTGAGAATTCACAGCAATCGTCTCTGAAAATCATTCTTTTGATTCAGCCCCCTTTTCTAGAACTGCTGACAAGAATTCTAGAGGAAGTTTTCAGTCAAGTGTTTCTGAATTTTAGAATCCTCGATATGTATTTCCAAAAACCATTCCTTCCTGAATAATAATTGTTTGCGCTACAGTCCAAAGGGGGGCCAGAGCCTAGCCTGCTCATCAACTGCTCGTGTTGTGCGCGCTACTGTTCTTCTACGAGTAGAAGGGACCTACAGTTTTTTGCCGACTCCGAATGGCGAAATTTGAGAAGCTTTCTTAAACAGGTATTACTCTTTCTTTCCGAATGGTTTGTGTTAAAAATCCACAACACTCATTTCCGAAACTAATTCCTTTTCGAACTACCGACAACAATCCAAGAGTTATTTGTATTTCCTAGTTCTGTCGTTTGGAATCTGCAATAAACTGCAGGTTTCCTCTGTCAGTAATGTAAAGTAGAACACCATGCACACCATACTTGTGAACCTACACGCTGACACCTTGAGGCCTCCATACCTAGATAGAGAGGAAATAAACATTGCTTCATGGCCCTCGTGAATAGACTTTGACGAAGGCTTTATCTAACAGATAAGGGCCTAGCTTGCTCATCAACTACTCGTGTTGTGCGCGCTACTGTTCTTCCACGAGTAGAAGGGACCTACAGATTTTTGCCGACTCCGAACGGCGAAATTTGAGAAGCTTTCTTAGACAGTTAATACTCTTTGACAAAATACAAAATACAAAAATAAGTAACTTAGTATTAATTTTCTTTTCTTAGTCACGTCCCCTATATGTCCCGGGACTCGTTGATTGATCTGCTAACGATACACTTGCGGCAGCGCTTCCATTTTCTGCATTTAAACACGATTTTAATTTTCTGATAGAAACCCGTCATATGAAAATCTGGCTCAATATGGCTGTTCAGGACGTTTGTCTTTGACTTTCCGTTGCAACTACTCGACCTGAGCGCAGAGAATGACAAAAGCGAAGATTTGCCTTAAGTTCTTCTTCATTTTCTGCCTTTTCTTTTCCTTCTTCTTTTACTTCTTCTTATTCTTCTTTTTCTTCTTCTTCTTCTTCTGCTTCTTCTTTTTCTGCTTCTTCTACTTCTTCTACTTCTTCTTCTTCTTCTTCTATTTCTTCTTATTCTTCTTCTTCTTGTTCTTCCTCTTCTACTTCTTTTTCTACTACTTCTTCTTATCATCTTCTTCTTCTTCTTCTTATCATCTTCTTCTTCTTCTTCTTCTTATCATCTTCTTCTTATCATCTTCTTCTTCTGCTTCTTCTTTTTCTTCTTCTACTTCTTCTACTTCTTCTTCTTCGTCTTCTTCTATTTCTTTTTCTTCTTCTTCTTCTTCTATTTCTTTTTCTACTACTTCTTCTTCTGCTTCTTCTTGTTCTTCTTCTTCTTCTTCTACTCCTTCTTCTTCTTCTTTTTCTATTTCTTCTTATTCTTTTTCTTCTTGTTCTTCTACTTCTTCTTTTTCTTCTTTTTATTGTGCTTCTTCTTTTTCTTCTTCTTTTACTTCTTCTTCTTCTACTTCTTCTTCTTCTTCTTTTTCTTCTTCTACTTCTTCGTCTTCTACTTCTTCTACTTCTTCTTTTTCTTCTTCTTCTATTTCTTCTTATTCTTCTTCTTCTTGTTCTTCTTCTTCTGCTTCTCCTTTTTCTTCTTCTTCTTCTTCTGCTTCTTCTTTTTCTTCTTCTTCTTCTTATTCTGCTTCTTTATCTACTTCTTTATCTACTTCTCCTTCTTCTTGTGGCGCCACAGTCCTGGGTGGGCATAGGCCTCAACCAACCTGCCTTTCCAGCCAGCACGATCTTCCGCTAGCTGCCTCCAATTGCGCTCTCCAAGTTGTTTGAGGTCCTTCTCCACTTGGGTGCGCCACCTTAAATTAAAGTTGCTAACGAATAGCAACTGTTGACAAAGCATTTTAAACACGTCAATCATGAATTCCAGGTGGAAGATATAGGTAACAATCGTCGACCGGACGTTGCTTCATTTTACGGGTTTTTGAAACTCCACACTTTCGAGATTACTGACAGTCCTTATGAACTACCAAATGTCCTGAGTAAAGTTGTTCTACGCCAGCATTCAAGTATATGCTGCTTGCAATTGAGCGAAATCAAACACAAACTCACCATAAGTGTTTCCGAAGCAAGCTTTGCTCTGGTCTCTTTTGGACTGTAGAAACCTTGACTCTATTCTCTTCTTTGCTGCAGCACCACCCGAATTTATTTTTTGTAACCGTCTTCCATCTAATGGTAAACTAGTTACAATCTATGACTAAGTCTTTTTGTCGCAGGTTGTCGAACCTTACGCAAATGCCATATAAGACTGGCAAAACTGACCGAATGACATTCAAAATTCTCCTTCACGTTTGAAATGGAATCAAAGTCGAAACAAAATCAGAAATAATGTTTCTCATTCACTAGGCACGCCTAAACCTCTCATTCGAGGCACACAAGTCCAACTTAAACACCATTGAGGATATTTTTAGCATCATTTCCTGCAATTTCTATTCCAGGCTTCGCCATCCATGAGTCACAGTCTATTTTCAAGCCTAACGTATCATATGTGAACGATTCTTATCTTAATGTATTTAATCAGCAATTTACATTCAAATTCAAGAGACTTCCTATGGAAATTAGTTGAGCCGCAGAGACTGTGCTTCGGCTCATATCAAAACTAGGCATGTTTGTGGAATGAGGGTAAAAAAAAAAAAAAAAAACAAGGAGACAGAGAAACTCTGCAAAACTCATTATTTCCATGGTCATAAAGAATGTGATAATCAATTACATCACGATATTTAACACCTCCCCTCCCCCTCCCCTCCGCCAGCAAGAGGTGGGCAACAAGAAAACATAAAACTTACAGGCCTCCTTCAGTGTTCGTCTTCCTGGCGGTCGTAAAAAAATGCGCCTTGTGTCGCGCTGTTCGTTTTCAATTTTCCATCGTAATTAAATTGGACTCCTTGACGTGGACGGAGACAGACGTACATATGACACAGAAACTATAAAATTTTACTGTTGTAATCATTGACGAAACGAAATATTTTCAAATTTTATTATTTTTTTAAGCTCGCTCTCATTGAATATCTATTTCGATAAATGAACACTTAGATTTGTGTTCTTTGAATCTGATATTCCGACTCTCTCATTGCTGTTGGTTGGCTTTCTTCTCTTCAGCCACCGCCGCGGTTTCGGCGCATTAAATTGGGTTTTTATGGAAAGAAGAAGAACCTCATAAAATCCTAAAAATAAAAATTTGTTTAACCCAAAAGAAGAAAAGTATTTCCCTCTCTCTCTGGAAACACGAACAAATGTTTATTTTGTTCCTCATCTTCGGCGCTTTACTGTATTTCTGGACGTTTTAAAGATCACTTTTAATTTTCTTTTTTATTTCATATTTGGCAGCAGAATTTCTGTGTTTGACGATCACACCGCCGACGACGATCACACACGATCGTGAAATGCGTGATGGGGGGTAGACCCCGAGAAATTGGGTCACTTGCGACGGACATTTTCTTTTCACTTCACGACTGACACATGGGTTGTGTGTATCCTTTCTTTCACCGATCAAAAGTGTGTGATCCAATGTGGTGTGGGTGTGAATTGATTTTTACGATTTTCATATTCGGTGCCACTGAACAGCATTAAACCCATTTGTGTGAGGGAAGTCTGGTGGGCCTCATAAATCTGTCGATCAAGAGGCCTGAAGGGCAACACACCAACAACAAAAATCCACTCCACCACACAGAATGAAGTAACTAATTGTATCCGAGATAAATCACTTCACTAATTTGCATGATTATTATTTTTGGGTGGCTTTCCGCAGATCTGAACACGACAACACACACGCACCACAGAACAACACAAAAAAAAACAAGAATCGAGAATTAAACAATTTTTTCCTTTATAATTAATCACCTTATCTGGCTTGTGGTCGTGTTGATAGTACCGAGGAGTCGGGGAAAAATGTGTCTCAGACCAGTGCGGCCGGTGGTGCGACAGGATGGACTTAGCGAATTCATTTGCATAGGAAAACCGTCCACTGTGCTGTTTTTTAAGTAAAAATTCAGCAAACCATTAAAAATGATATTTTATTGTTCCACGAGAGAGGGAGAGCTAGAGAGCTTGCGATAGACAATTAAATAAAGTGTCTTTTTTTTCTCTCTTTGCAGGTAAGGGAGTGTGTTCTTTCGGTGGACAGGTTCACAAGAAACTCTCGCGGCATTTACTGTGAGTTATTATGTAAGCTTCAGATTGAGATTGCCTTTCGGAGATAATTGCCGGGTTGAATGTACCTATAAATGCCAAACAGAGATGATGATAATGATGGCTCTGATGAAAAAGGGCATTTGATGATTTTTGTGCTCTTTTATTTTGACGGGGTGAGGGGAGTTTGATTTTTATTCTCTTTTTTTTTTTTTACAAACGTTTACATTCCATTGTAACAGCCGGTGGTTTTAGTTTTGGAGTTTGAAGGTTTATCTGACTGGCTGGCAACTTCAAGGTTGGGCTTCTGTTTCATTTGGAAATTAATTGCGGATACGCTGTGGTTGGCATTACACGGGGAAGGGTTCAACATACAACAAAATGTTGTCTGGCGTGGAGAGATCATGGTCATGGTCCATTATGACATGGCCGTCAATTACGTTTAGTCGCTTCGGGTGTGATTCCCATGGGGCCTGCCAGTAGCTTGAAGTATATTTTGGTAATATTCCTCGTTTTCAAAAGAACCTCCTGCTGGTTGTCGATCCTGGCAATACTAGCGGATGATGTTATTATTATCATTTGATGTTCAGATTTCAAGGCTTAAGGCATATGATAGGGAACTTTACTAAGTTAACGTCCATTCTAAGTTTTGAAACATCACGATGAACAGCAGTTTAACATCTATGTCAAGCTTTGGTTCATGCATGTCGTGCAAACTCCAATCTGTGCCGTTCAGGACAGGGCGAAAATTGACAAGTTTCTTCTGTAAACCGCTCAGAAATCAGATAACATCCTATATCGAGGACATAATGGAAAGAATAAAGTGCAAGTCACACCAGATAACATCAACTTCTGGCGAAATCATCTAATTTTTAAAAACTTCAATTCGGCAACTTGTCATTTGAGTAAGCCATACACTGCTTTCCAGACTACAATTTTGTTTTGCAAAGGACTTGCATGACTTAAGCGGCAACCTTCGTGGGTGCCAAGATGACAAGTTCCCTGAAGTTGATAAGTCATTAGCCATTCTGAGCAGGGACCTACTT
This sequence comes from Eristalinus aeneus, assembly GCA_955652365.1. Taxonomy (NCBI): domain Eukaryota; kingdom Metazoa; phylum Arthropoda; class Insecta; order Diptera; family Syrphidae; genus Eristalinus; species Eristalinus aeneus. Next base: position 36,178,332 of record OY019133.1, read on the forward strand.
TTTGACACCTATGTTGGCTCCAGTTCAGTTTTCCTTATGCAGTATCCTCTAGTGTTTGTTAATCGACGACGTTGCAGACCAGAGGGACGAATGAGAATTTCCTATCAATTGAAAGCATCGACATGTCAGAGTGGAACGACCGATGGCCTCAAGAGTCAAGCCATCGATGTGGAAATCTTAAACGAGGTGGAAGCTACGAGAGCATAAGCAGAAAGGACTAATAACATGTCCATCCACCCAACTCTAGTTCGCATATTTTATTTTCATTTTACAAGCTACACTAGAATTCTTCGTTTCCTTCCGCTAGACTTTGAGACGACCGACAGACCTCCATTATCCGACCCCATACCCCCTCGACGAACGTTTTGATTTATGTCCTTCAAAACCCGCCGCATCTGCGTTGTGTCCTCGATCGGTTTATCCGAACAGGTCCCATTTGACTGCAGCCGTTTGGAGTACCTTCGATTCTTGGCTTCGTTCTTCGGCTCTTGTAAGTGTTTCTGTGCCTGCTGCATGTCGCGCTTGCATTTATTCGCAATCGCATTCAATTTCAACAACTTTTCATCGATAGACTCTTGATTTTCCGGCTCTCCGCGTTCAGTCATCTGCTTGCCGTCCTTGATTAGCAAAGAAATCTCATGCCCACCCGTTTCACCTCGCTTCGGCTTTGGCGTCGACTGAGTCAAATGAGTCGACTGTCCAACGCCACGGGCAACACCGATAATTCGCCGTCGAAGCAATTTTTCCATGCCACTTAGCTTTGATTGCGGTGGCGGCGGAGTGGTCGTTGTGTGCTCTATGAACGTTTTTAAACGCTCGAATGTGTTCTGTGTCTGGGTAATTAGCTTGATTACTTCGTTTTTGAACGATTCCTTGGCCCCGATTGCCTCGACCAGCTTGTGTTGCAAATCTGTGCGATCTTGACGAAGTGAAGCAATTTGGCTACGTAGACTCAAATTCTGCTGAGTCAGCGTTAGATTCTCGCTCTTAATCGAATTTGTAACCCCTTCCATGCCGAGATATCTTCCGAATGGGAATTTTTTGATAATTTTCAGAGAAAATAAAAAATTGCTTGGAAAACTCGATTTGAGAGAGATCAAAGTTGAAAATCACAGCGGTCGGTGTCCGGTTTGCGACACGGAAGCTCTGGCTCTCCCGTGCACTCGATGGGTGGGTGTTTGATTCAAGTTTCAAACCTGAGTGGAGCGTGGATGGTGAACCAGAAAAATCGAAATCGAGTGGGTGGTGGATTGGTGGTTTCGTGTGTGAATTAGTAATACATTGCGTTGCTTCGACTAATTAATATTTAAATTCACTTGGCTGGGAGTGTGTGTTGCTGCGGTTGTGTGTGCATGTGGCTGCGTTCGTCTGTGTGCCCAATTCAGGTGGCGAAGACTAAGATTGTTGGGACAGATAGAGTTGTACTTGTTCACGGTAATGATAACCGGTGTGGCAACTGAAGATAAAATGTGCGCTTGCGCGCGCGAACACTCTCACTCGGCTAACTTGAATTCGCTTGTGTGTTGTGTGTCGCGTGCGTGTCTAAATTTAATTTTTATCCATAAAATGTGTATGAATTTGTTATGCGCATTCAAGTGGGAAGTGAAGTTTTGTTTCGTAATGCTGTCGCTTGTTGTTGTTGCTGCTGGTGTTAGAGCCATGCTTCTTTCGAAGAGTGGTGTGCTGCTGGTGCTGTTGGTTGGTGGTTCAGGGTCGGCAACATGTTGTCATTCGGAGATAGATGGTGGTACTGTATGTGGTGTGTGACACAAAACTTGTCCAGCTCTCTGACCTTACATAGGTGTAATTAAAAAGAACTGAAAGAGACTACTGACTGTAAGGGAAACATATATTTTCTGCGTTGGAGATCGATTGAATGATTAATAACGTGGTTGTGGTTGAATTTCAAATAGTTTTGGGGGGGAAAATGGTCATGATTCATGAAGTGTCTGATTCTGTCAGGGTCTCCCTCGGTGTGTGGTTTCCGAGGTTAGAGGCTTGAAATGGCAGAACGATGCGTATCAAGTGGTAGAATTTGTGTAACTCATGCGAGTGTGAAATTTACATGGGAAATTAACATTTTATTTCCTGAATGAATACCATGAACAATTGATGAACCCTTGACTGGGAGAACTGAACTGCAACGCCAAGATTTCTGGGATTTCCCATTTTCTTTCTGTATCGACAGAAGTCAAGAAACTCTTGGCATTTGCTTTTTGTTCAGTTTTTTGTTGGTAACAAGACATGCCACTTGTGTGAGAAGTGCGATCCTATTAGGTGCGGCGGTTCCTTAAATGAAGAAGACTAGTCTCTTCAGCTTTGCTGTTCCTTTACAATTTACGGGGACTTTCGGTTTCCCAGTGAAACTGAACGGCGAAAAGGAAAAGCCATTCGAATTCGAAGGAATTTCTGAACAAGAGACTTGCAATCAGTCAAAAGCAAAGGCTGGTTGCAAACCTCTTGCAAGCCTGCGCTATCAGGCGTGTGTTTATACAATAGGGTATAGAAATACGCCTTGTTGCCCCCAGACACAGCAACTGATATGTTCCCTGATTGGCGGAAGATCAGATCGATCATTTTCTTTCATAAAAAGTGGACAAAGTTTATGGGCTCTTGATACACTTTGAGAACACTGACATCTCCAAACTTAAATCAAGGTTTTCTTTTCTTCATTTGTCGTACCGCTGCTCCCTCCAACTGTCAGGTCACCCTTCTTTGACACACCACATACTAGTAGCTCCTATCCCAATGGCAATTCGCCCATTTTCGCAGAAGAAAAAGTAAAATTTCAACAACCACCTGTGTTTGTTCCTTTCAAAAATTTGACATTGTGAATGAAAGCTAATGGAGAGGCGAATACGCGTCGTTTAGGCGGCGTACCTCCTTTCCAGAAAATCCCAAAATTAATAACATTTACAGAAAAGTAAATTTCTCCCCAACTGCAATTCCACGATTTCCCTTTACATCAAAAACAACCCATTTTCCGCTGACATTCGACACATCGTACACTGAATGCGCCTCTCAACCGCATCATTCTTCTGCATCAAAGCAAGATCGAGAACGAGAACATCAATCAAACGCTTCTGCTCGCCCCAACTTAGATCCAAATCACATGTCTCCCGAGAAATTTTCAATTTCAAATGAATTCTCCCGTCAAGTACCACCCACCCCTGATCCCTAATTGCTTCATGTGCTTGCTTTCTCACGTATTTTGCACGAAACTACCTGATTGCCAAGACGAAGATGACAGTCCGATTGCCAAAATTTCGTGCAGAATATGTGATGGTCATGGTGTATAACTGCACTGGGCGCGAGCGTCATCTCTATTCGTGGCGACATCTTGTCTGCACTGAACTCGAATCTCTTGTCATCTGCACATATGTGGTGAAATTGTTTTTTTTTTTCGCTTGTGTCATGCGATTTGGTTTCTTTTTTCCGGGCAAATGCTCAAATCCCCACGTTGTCTTCGTCATGCCCTCAAAAAGTTTCTCAGAAATCAACACTTCAGCACACACATGACAGACAGTTGCGGTTGACAGAGTAAACAGAAACACGCCACAATCACGATGAGCGAGCTTCCGTCCCGGCACCCAGGGCAGTTGTCTAGTCTGAGGGATATTGAAATGTCAAAACGCATCCAGAGTCAATTGATTATTTTCAGATTTCAAAAGTCATTCGAAAATGCACCACACACACTCGGAATAGGAATATTTCCAACGGCAAATATTTGCACTGATACGAATAATTGCTGATTAATATTCATTTCTTCGATACTATCAATCATGTGTGTCAGGTTCGAACTAGGCTATCATGAGCAAACACCAGAGAATGGCATGCATTCATGGCCCGGAGCACGGGTGGAGTTCCCGGGACCGTATTGACACAGCTTTGGTAAATCAGTTTATAATGATGTCAACTGTGTGCGACGAGCGCTATTGTGTGGCGCGTCCGCTTCTATGTGCTGGCCACTGTAATCCGAGGAGGAGCCTGTTTTCCCGTTTGGGTTTTTGTTTTTCTCTCTGTTTGACACATACCTTCGAAAAGATCGAATTCGGCGGGCCCGGACCTGCCACTGGCATTCAATCCTCAAACGTTCTTCAATAGATGATAGTGGTTTGATGGTTTCGGCAAAACTGTCAGTCAACATTATCGAGGGAAAACAAAACGGGGGATAAAAAGCAGCAGCGGTCGTAGAGCTGATTGATCGGGAGCTCTCGTGAGTTGAAGTAGTTTCGTTTAAGTGTGGCTTTGATTGAAAGGGGGTCGCCTGTGTAATTCAGTACTGTTGAAGGAGTTTTTTCTTTAACGACCACGAGAATGTGATATCGAATTTCGGGGGTCCTCGATGAGATTTTGGGTTGATAGATTGCTGATGGATGGTGACGCGAGGGACTGCGGCCTGCAGATGAGGATCAATCTTGTGGGACACGGTAATTCGATAACGGATCGCCACGAAGGGTTCAGGCACAGTACCCAAACATGCGCGATGTTTGAATTTCGAGGAAAATAACAGAGAATGCGAGACTTAACGATCGTGCACACGATTGATGTCGAGATATGCATTTTATGGTGCTACTTTCTCCTCACGGGAGAAGACACCGTTAGGGGAATTTCATAGGGATACATTCTCGGCATTGAGTTGGTAGAATGGTCTTCCTGTTAACTGTGAAATATTCTTAAACTCCATTCTGTGAACACAATTAATAAATCAACCACTGAAGAATAAGTTGAGCGAACTAGGTTAGGTGAATCGGAAACTTGGGAACTTTCGAACGAACTCAATTGATTGCCCGAATATCTATTTGTCGAATATCCATGTCTCAAAAAGTGTAGAAAGTGTTTAGAACACTGCATCCTCCATTTTTCCATCGGACTCCAATTTGGTACCGATTTACCTCACAGAAGGTGCCACTTAAAATTTGATCGCATTTTAGATTGTCTGCTTTAGATTTTCGAACCGTTCAATTTTTCCAAAACTGATTTTCATTAGAGACCGAATCAAAAGTTGTTGAAAGCACAGTTTATTCATATTTTCTGATCAGATCCAAATTCGGCTTCACTCCCTACGACTGAAGAATGAATTTTTGATTGAAACTGGGGCCCAATTCTGCAATCGTGAACATTTCACTGGTGTACATTGTATTAAACATTCACTGCCTGTAAACAACAATCGAAATATAAAACCTTTTTGGACACTGTTTTTGGTTATGTTTCTGAATCAACTTTTCGACCAAAACAAAATTTAGGCCTGTTGTGATGAAAGTAACTGCATCTAAATTTAGGCATAATTTCCGGTAAGTTCACGCTTGCGGAATTAGCCTTTAGTTTTGATAACGTTTCAAGAAATGTCTGTTTCAACTTTTCGATCAGATCAAAATTTAGGCCTGCTGCGATCTAAGTGATGCAATTTATTTGACTGTCCCAAAATTATAAGCTCGCGTAGTTTGGTCCCTAGTTTTGGTTGCATTTCAAGAATGTAATTTTGCTGCAATTTAAGTAACAGCATAGCATTAGCCATAATTTCTGGTAGTTTCACGCTTGCGGAATGAGCCTTAAGCTTTGATTACGTTTCAGGAAATGTCTGATTTAACTTTTCAATCAGATCAAAATTTGGCCCCGCTGCAATTTAAGTAAAGCTTGCGGAATTGACCTTTACTTTTGATTTCGTTTCAAGAAATGTCTACTTCAACCGTTCGATCAGACCAAAATTTAGGCCTGTTGCGATTTAGCCAAAATTCAGCCTTGATTCGGGTTCACATTTTTTGTGTACTTAACCTCGCGTGATTTGGTTTCAAGATTTGCTTACTTTTCAAGAAATATCTGATTAAATATTTTATCGAACTAAAATTTAGGCCCGGTATGAAGTTTCGGACTAAAATTTAGCCCCGATTCCGCTACGTTCGGTCGAATTCAGAAAAATATTCGAACAATAAATTTTCTTCCGCTATTTTCTACAGACTCCACGATTTGGTACACATTTTTTGATTCTTAAACCTTTTTTATTGTACCAAAACTTGTTTTTGTTTGTCGCGAAATACATGGATTTTCCAACTTTTTTGACTGATTCGAGGCAAACTATTTGTCTGGAAATTTGTTTAAAAAGAGGATCGAATTTTTGGAACATTTTTATGAACAAAATCAAATAAAGCCTGAAATCCATTCAGGTAGAGTCTTCTCAGATCGGAGTTAAATCTGCTTTGACTGATCATTTTGTTTTTCTTCTCCTCAAAATTTGTTCAGAATTTAAGTTACAATTGCTTGATAGTGAATTATTGATTTTGAGTGGACGAGAATTTTGCCTGACCGTCGCACGAAACTAATCCAAGAAGTTGGTCACTTGTCAAAACAGAGCGAGATTGTTTTTACAATCATTCATCTGTTCGTCTGGTAGCCCCGGTGCCATACACCGAAGCTGCCACAGAACAAAACAAACTAATTGTCCAACTCAATTCAATTCTGTTTCTAATTGTCTTCAGCCAGTATTTTCGGCAAAACTATCAAACATGTCTTCGCAACAGCTTCTTGTCGACGCGGAGCAATCTAAGAACCGGTTTCCAATTCCCCTCACAGTTAGTGCCGCCACTCCTCAGCCACTTTCAAGACTACGCCTGGTAATCGTTTTCTTGTATCCATTATGCAATTAGACGGTCACCGAAAAAAAAAGAAAACAAGTAGTTACATATTTCTGATCCAATTGACCAATTGACTCGGGCTTAGTTCAACCACTGTGAGGATCGATTAGGGGTACGTCTGGGCACGTGGTTGCGTTCTTCTCTGGTCCCACAGCCATCAGATCGAACTGGCTGCTCGAGTGTAAGTAAGCAAATCAAGATTCTTTTTATTCGTCAGTGGATCTCATTAATTAAGTGAAAGAAGGCAACACACGAAATATTGTACCACTTCTCGCCGTCTCCGAGTGTTTATAAAAAGCTTGACCTTTCCGCAAAAAGAAAAAAAGGAAAAAAAAAAAACATAAAACCAGAAGTGCCTACAGCAACGCGCTCCACACCTAACCAGGAAGTCAAGTGAATGTAAATTCTATAAAAATGGAGAGAAATAAAATGAACACAAGAGTCTCAGAAGATTAGCAAACAATACGTGATTTGCTGTTTGCGGGTTTTCTGTTTGCGATTGCAGATATACGGAGTGAATTGAAATCTTTTCACTTATCAGAGCACAAAAGCACACACAAAACGCGTGTCAACAACTGCAATCCCAGTTACATAGCAGACTCCAAGTCACCAGATAACAGGGCTCCAGATGTAAGAAATATTTTCGCCCATGGAGTGGGGTAGGGGAGTTTCCTTATCATTCCTTCTGAGAGGATAATTTGAAAATAACACGAGCAAACACAAACAGTCTGTGTGACCGTATCTCGGAATAGTTCGAGAACTGACGACCATACGATATGTACACAAACCGTATCTGCTGGGTGACTTAATTGCCGTGCTTATGGTTCATGACACGTCTGAGTGTGTAAGTGCATCGTTGCAGCAAATACTAATCGACATCTGAATTGGCAATCGGCAGATGAGGCGAGCGTAAACAAACATTGTCGATCGTATCAAGTGACAGTCCAGACACGTGTTTCTTAACTAGCTGCAGTCGATAGAAGCTGCACGTCAGCGATTTGCCTGATTTTTGTTTGTCCGCTGATTTGTCGTTTCGCTTATTTTTGTCGCCGTGGCAAGGTGTTGGTTTCTGTGCTGTGTTGCTGGGGGCCACTTGAATGTCTTTCCCACATGACATTGACATCGAAAAGAGATCAGGCGCGTAAGTGTGACAATTACAGTGCAGGCATGACACATTTTATAATAGTTGTTTTATTTATTGTCATCAAGTGGGCAGTAAATCTTGTTTGCCGATATAAACACTCCCGTGGTCTTGTTTGTTCAAGAGACTGTGATGTCTGTCGATTGACTGAGAACTGGTATAGTTAACCTCAAACTTTCTAATTTATCCAAGAACAAATGATGGCCTCTCTAAGGAAAAGGAAAATGCCTCAATTTCGCGCTTTCTCCCACAGAAATGAATTCAGTGTTTGGCACAGGTATTCATACAATGGGGGTGGAAAACGATGGGAAAATCGCCAAGGGACACTTGAATTTGCGAAATATATTCAGATGCGAAGGATTTTATTAGTCCCCCTTGAAGAAGAGTGGGGGCATTGTGCGCCCTTTATGGAAGGCTTTACATTTTGTAAAACATAAAATGCCTTTACAATTCCCAGTCGAATAAAGCTTTTCATTCTCTTTTCTGTGGGCGTGGAGGAGCTGTTTTGAAATTTGCTTTGCGTCGTTTCTCGTTCCGCTGGAAGATGTTTCCTTCAGTCCGCCATTTTAATGTCCTACACATTAGGCACTAGAATTTCTGTGTCAGAGAAGTGTGCTGAAATTTAAGCTTAGATTAGGTGACCCAAAGTTTTGCATTAATAAATAAAAATAATAATTGTATGGCGCGACAGTCCACAGGGAGACCAGGGCCTATTTCGCTCATCAACTACTCGTGTTGTGCGCGCGAATGGAGGAAAAATCGAGGTGTTCAGCCGGGACTCAAACCTGGACCTTCGTATTGTATGGTAAGTGTCCCACTCTACACACTACGCTACAGCGACCACCAATTTTGAATGAAAGAACTCTATTTTGTTGGCGTACCAATACAGGCATGTGTAAACTGCAATTGCGTTTAAAAAGATTTTTTTTTCAACACCTCAAAACCACATAAATCCCTTTCCTCCGTTCAACTGTTCCTTCCGTCTGTTTTAGAGGTTATGGCGAATTTACAATGTGTAACCTTTGTCTGCTGCGTCCTGTTGAGTTGATACGTCTCTTGTGTTCATAGGAATGTTGCGGTGCACTATTTTCTGTTGAGTTCATACTTCTCATGCCCTCATGGGTCAAAGAAAAGTGAAAGACATTAGCCTTAGGATTCGCCACGACGATGCCTTGGGCAGGGTCAAATATATGTAAACAACCCCACTCTTTATTTGAGAATGACTGCTTGTTCGTGAAATTTTTCAAAATTCGCGACATGGTTTGCCAACTTTTTGATATCCACCTACAAAGTGGCCGCATCGCCAAAAAGCAAATATTTAATGAAAATTAGGGTCAGCTTCTAAATACTTTGGAAGTCGGCGTGGGGAAGTGGGTAGAGTGCGACGCTCCCACGACGAAGGTCCAGGTTCGATTCGCGGCTGAACAGCTCGAATTTTTCACGACACCACCTCTCTCGAGCTGCTGACAACGCTCAGAGAGTAATTACTGTCTAAGAAAAATCTTCCCAAACTTCGCCGTTCGGAGCCAGTAAAAAACTGTAGGTCCCTTCTACTCGTGCGATAACATTAGCTCGAACAACAGGAGTAGTTGATGAGCAAGCTAGGCCTTGGTCCCCCGGTCGACTGTTTTGCCATACAATTATTCCGAATACTTTAGAAACTCATTCAGTGTCGTTGGTCAGGACGGAGTTTTTCACAGTCACTGGATAAACCAAACAGCGATGCTGCCCTGGCGATAACACTCTTTCTCAAGCCTTTTCTAAATTTGTTCCCTTTTCCACTTGTATGCCTCAGGAGGAGAATAGAATCCCTTCTTATCCGGCAGGGACAGTGTGCCCTGGTGATCACACCCTTCTTCAAGCTTATTCTAAATCTGTCACCCGTTTTCACTAGTACGCGTCGCGAGGCAAACGGAATCCCGTCCTCTCTACCAAGAACGGAGTGTCATGGCTTCTTCTAAACCCGTCTCTCCTTTTCCCTTGCATGCGTCGGAAACCAATCTGAACCTCTTCCTGTCTGACAGGAGAAAAATGCGAGGATGCGAACGGAATTTGGAAATGGTGAAAGTAAATGTTCAAAATCCCAAAATTGTTAATATCTCGAAATGTCCAAAATATATTAATGCCCAAAGCCCCCCATAAAACTCACGAATTCAAAAACAAAACTGAGTCTGCCGAAAAGGATAATGTGACCGAAGTTAGCATTGTTCGGAACCGACAGTGCAAAAGGAATCCCCCTGAGAGGAGCTGCAATGAATGTGCTTCCTGCAAGTTTAATCGTTTACCCGTGTTCCAACACAATTCTGGTCTCTTATGAGTGCATAAGATACAATTCTAATGAACGATTCCATCTTGTGCGATAAACCCTCAACTAAGGTCCCAAAGCTCAACTCAAATGAACTTGCGGTGGCGAGAACCAGAAATATCAGCAAAATGATTTATTACCAACCACAGTCTACTCCAGAGCAACTTTTCCCTAAGTTAAGTGTTCGTGCAACAATTTGATATCGCTAATTCAGTGAACTGGTGATAGGTCCTTGCTATTCAGAAGAGGGAGGGGAGTGTTCCCTTGCAGAATTTTTGAAGCTTCTCTCTAACGTTGGGGAGCGTCCACTTGGTCGGCCTGCATTCTGGAGAGTTACAACACGTCTGGTTGTGCTGTTGGGAGACCCAACCATTGACGGATCCCTAACCAAGGACGCGGGTGGTCGCTAGGTTGATACAGTCCCTACGATGTTGGGAGTATGCAGTTGGTCAGTCTGCATCCTAGAAAGTAATGCCATCTCTGATTGTGCTGTCGGCAGACACAACCGTTGACGGAAGCCCGAACCAAGGACGCGGTTGTCGGAAAGTTGATACAGCCGCTACGACGTTTGAGAGCATGCACTTGGCCAGCCTGCATCCTGGAAAGTTATGCCATCTCGGGTTGTGCTGTCGGCAGACCCAACCGCAGACTGAAGCCCTAACTAAGGACGCGGGTGGTCGCTAGGTTGATACAGGCCCCTACGACGTTCGAGAGCATGCACTTGGCCAGCCTGTATCCTGGAAAGTTATGCCATCTCGGGTTGTGCTGTCGGCAGACCCAACCGTTGACGGAAGCCCAAACCAAGGACGCGGTTGTCGCAAGGTTGATACAGCCCCTACGACGTTTGAGAGCATGCGCTTGGCCAGCCTGCATCCTGGAAAGTTATGCCATCTCGGGTTGTGCTGTCGGCAGACCCAACCGTTGACGGAAGCCCAAACCAAGGACGCGGTTGTCGCAAGGTTGATACAGCCCCTACGACGTTTGAGAGCATGCGCTTGGCCAGCCTGCATCCTGGAAAGTTATGCCATCTTGGGTTGTGCTGTCAGGACATTGACAGAGGCAGTGCTTTGCAGTGTGTTCACCATTTCTACAGGGGTCGCAAAGGGTCTCACAATTTAGTCTCAGTACGCTTTAGTACTACGCGAAGGTGTTGTATACAATAAGTTCACCCACAAGCCGTTTGTAGTCTTTCTTGTCTAGAAATAGCAGAAATGCCGCGAATTTCATGCTACCGTTTGGAAGCATACGCTTGGTCAGCTTGCGTCTTGGAGGGTTATGCCATTTCTCGTTTTGCTGTCGACGAAAGCCCTGACCAAGGACGCGGGTAGTCGCAAGGTGGATTCCGCCCCTACAAATGCCTCTTTTGCGGCAATCCCGTGTCTTATGATCTTGTGGTGTCCCGGGACCCAGACAAGTTTTAGCGAATTTTGTCTGTCGACCAAATTAAGGGGAGACTTGCATTCCTGGACAAGTTTTTCAAACTGGAATATTGGTTTGAATTGGCTTTACTTCCGTAATTGTGCGAAGAAAATCAGAGAACAGGCAAAAGCGCAAAGGACTCTGTTATGTCAACATTCAAAAATTTGCGTGGGCTTACAAGAATTGTTAAGTTGCAACTTCGAGCAATGTTCCTGTCACACTCATCTAAATAAAATTGTTGTGCATACACGTTCAGTGCATGAGTAAAGATTCCATGTTCGGGGGAGAGACCACATTAGCATAGTTATCAGATTGCAGGACATAATCCCTTTACTGATGAATGTGAATGAGATAGAGCTCAAGGAGAAGTGTGCACGGGCAAACAAGCGGCGCACATCAAAACATGTTGAATGCCTGCAATCATCGTAGACAAAACTTTTTCACTCGTAAATTCGTAATTTTCAACGCCAAACGGATTCATAAAACACGACAAATATTTACGACGAGTTGTTTTTTTCCTTTGTTTTCATTTCTTCGATCAAATCAACAAGGGAATAAAAATAAGTTGATTCTCGTAAATGCGTATCAAATTCATTAATAGATCACCATTCATTCACGGAACCAATAAAACTTGAACGTCGTTCGCCTGTGTCCACATGTTGCCAGACGCAACCAAAACTAAAGTTCTCCGCAACATGTTGCTAGTCCACATCACACACATATTTACCTTGATTTTGAGCGATACGCAAAGGAAAGCCCAAAGAATGTTTGTTTTCTTCTCTTGTTCACAACACTGCGAGGATACCTGCGCTTACTGCGTAGTCACAAATTTCTCTCTTCAATGTCAACACACTCAGCAGAATGTAAGTCAAAGACCCGCTGAGTCTATCCGAGACTTGTGTTCTGCCCGCTTCCTTATTTGTATGTAAAATCCAATTTGATTATGCGAAAAGGGGTGAAGTAGAAAAAAAAAACACAAATATTAGGAACTGTTGCTGTAAAAGTTTATTGCCTCTCTAATTGGTTGAGATACCATCAGAGCCATGCTCCTATTGTCCACGTGTAATGGCTGTGGTGAGCCAGAGAAAGCAATAACACGTAAACGTTTTTCCCCCGCTGTGCGTCGCTTAGTCATGGGCTACGGGAAAAATTCATTATTCAGTGTATCCGCGCTACGCTAGAATTTCCCTACGTTCACCGACAATTTTATTGATTTTCTTTAATTATATTTTTATTGTGTATCTCTTCGGCATTTTTTGTTTTTCAGTTTTGTGTGTTTTCGTTTTGCTGCCACGCACAAAGTTGCCTCTTCCGTCGTTTGTGATAAGAATTGTGTAAAGCGTCACGTTCGACGGTGTGTGCGATGCGCATCGCACGAATTGGTAAACACCTAAACCTCCTACGTAGAAGCACGTGGAGTTGTTTTGATTCTTGAGCAGTTAACACACAAATGCGTATAAGTTCAAGTAGAACGCGGCGATTGAAAACGAAAACAACAGTTGTGCTAAATGCATTAAACAAACTTACGAAACACACAAGAAGCACGCACCCTACCATTCGATGCGCGAGGGGTGAAAGCATTTTGTGAGGGAGAGAGAAAGATTGTGGAAACTGCCAGAAATCGAACAGTTTCTCACCTGACTCGTTCTCGTTGGAAGATCTACTGGGCAGACGCGCAAATTGGTGGTTGCTGCTGCGTCGTTGTCGGTTCAAAGTACTCATTTATCAATGAAGCAGATTAGAGGAGTGTGATTAAATTAAGCTGCTGGCAGGCAAAAAATATCGTTCGAATACAAAAACAAATAAAACTTAATTAGCGCTGACTGTACAGGGAGTGGGTGAGAAAAAGCACCGAAGTCTGTGACGAATTTCGTGATTGCTCCAACTTCGTATTTTTACCTCTAGCTCTCATAAGTCGAGACAATATCTGCTTAATCTGCTCGGTGGGCTGGTACAATTTCGTTTTGCACCCAAATAGTTGGCTGACGTATCAACGTGTGTATCTAGCGACGAGGTTGTTGAACCTTTTGTTTTCTCCTCAGTGAAATGGCGCATATGACGAAATCTAGAATTTTTGTGGTTTTGTTTGAATTTCCAACAGCGCAATTCGAAAGAACAGCAAATCTTTCTCGTTCGATAAGAGGCACGGAGGTGTGCGAATCTGCGAGAAAGAAAGAGGGAGGTGTTAGAATGACCGATTAGATGATGGCAGCGCTTATCAGACTGTTGAGTGGGTGAATGTGTCGTTCTGTTGAGAACTGCGTTCATTGATAAATCATTTCCGCTACGAAACTACAGTCATGCGACAGACTAAATAAAACTAAAGCACATTCCTGTCACGTTAAAAATGAAGAAAAGGAGAGGAGAGAGAAGAAAAAAATCACATAAATGCGAGAGAAATTAGAAGAAGATACGTGCTGCGTGTTTGTCGTCACACAGATGCGAAAGCGCCGAAAGGAAGAGGAGACAACAAAAAATACAAATCACCACCAATCAAGCAGTCGCGACAGAGTCACCCAAACGGATATTGCATCATAGCATCAGTAGGAGGAAACACACATCACAGGAGCCAGCGGCATCTTAATTTGACGGATTTTAAATAAGTGGTGGCCAAGTCCAAGACCGTGCGACCACACACGAAAACTGAAAGCAAAAAAACAATTCTCGGAAATTATTTGATCATTTTTAAATTAGTCATAAAAACCAAACTGACTGTGGACGATGATAGCTTTCTACGTTCCGTTATGTGTATCTGTATCCGAATTTGTTTTATTTGAATTATGTTCTGATCGCGAAAAACGCTTCTATTTATTTATTTATTTCGTCTACTTTTGCTGTTTAGTTGAGTGCTGTGAATTTGATTGTCGTGATGGCTTGATAGGTAGAAGAGAAATGAATTATGTTTATGCGTATACTGATAGCGAAAGTGTCAGACCATGGTTGTCGACGAAATGTCAATGGGACTGGAGGATAGAAAGTTTGTAACACTTTCAGTTTTTTTTTCCGTGGAAACGGTGATTTGTTCCAAATTCTAACATTTGTTCTTGAATTCAATTTTGGTGTACCTTCAATGGTTCAATGGCGAGAGTAGAAAGTCCTAATTTTTAAATGGCGAGAGTAGAAAGTCCTAATTTTTCAATGGCGAGAGTAGAAAGTCCTAATTTTTCAATGGCGAGAGTAGAAAGTCCTAATTTTTCAATGGCGAGAGTAGAAAGTCCTAATTTTTTAATAGCGAGAGTAGAAAGTCCTAAAACTTCCAGTCCTAAAAAGCACTAGAATTTAACAAAATCTAAAATAAAAAAAAGCATGTCAGAAATGTCTTAGGAGTGGGAGTCATACTTTTATCCTCCCAGTCGTATGAGAAATTCAAAAAATCCAAAATTAAAACTGTGGCATGTATTGATGAGTTTCCTGATTGATTGGAAACCTCTCTCCTCGAGATCTAAGACTTTCGTGGGTTAGAGCTTTGTCGCCTAAATTTTGTCTCCCTGCCTGTAACGTGTCAAACAACCAAATGTTTCAGCCTACTCTGCTTGGAAGATATCTCCGAGTTTGTCCTAAAAAAGACCAAAAAGATGTACAATGAGGACCAGCTTGCGATAAATACTGCGCACCACTATCCGGGATGGTGCTCAATCAAAATGCCTCTTCATCTCGTACTTTCGATAAAAGCGAAAAAGCCATATATAAACCGTCTCCATCCCACAATAAACACTGCATTCACAAAGCATTTAATGTTTGGCCTGAATCACAATTCGATGACACTGGCGAGACCAAGTTTCATCAACGTGCAACATGGTGGATTTCTGAGGAGTACCCAGTCGCACATAAAATGCTTCGAAAACTGGCCACCCAGAAGGAATGACTTTGCATCATGCAAAGCAAAATTTGGCATTTTGGTCAGTAGATCTCGCATATTTTAAATGCCCTTGCCACCCGCTTGGTACAAATTAATAATAATAATAATTGGATGGCGCTATAGTCCACAGTGTGACCAAAGCCTAGCCTGCTCATCAACTACTCGTGTTGTGCACGGTACTGTTCTCTCACGATTAGAAGTGTTTTGCCGACTCCGAACGGCGATGTTTGAGAAGCTTTTTCTTAGACAGTAATTACTCTTTGAGTGTGGTCAGCAGCTCGAAAGAGGTGGTGCCGTGAAAAATGCGAGGTGTTCAGCCTGGAATTGAACCTTAACCTTCGGCGAGTGCGCGTCGCACTCTACCAACTACGCCACTTGATAAAATTTGCTGCTCACTCAAGATGATTATATTGGAATGGAGTGACAGACCACAAGAGGACCAAGACCTAGCTTCTTTATCTTCTGCTTCTGTTGAACGCGCTTCTGTTCTCTCGCGAGTGGAAGGGGCCTGTAGTTCATTGCCGACTCCAAACGGCGGAGTTTTAGAAGATTTTTCATTGACAATTATTACTCTTTGAGAGTAATCAGCAGCTCGAAAAATAAGGTGGTGCCGTATAAAATGGGAAGTGTTTGGTCCGGGAATCGAACCTGAAACCCTCGGCGTATGAGTGTTGCACCCTACCCACATCGGCCACCTAAAGGTGATGGTGGGTCTTAACAAATCCAAGCCGAACTTCACATTCAACTAGAAACACTTCTTCTAATAATAATAATAATAATAATAATTGTTGGCGCTACAGTCCAAAGGGGGACCAGGGCCTAGCTTGCTCATCAACTCGTGTTGTGCGCGCTACTGTTCTCTCACGAGTAGAAGGGACCTACAGTTTTTTTGCCGACTCCGAACGGCGAAATTTGTAATTGGCGCTAACTAATAAGATTGTTTATACGCTTACATGACTAGAATTAAGTCACAGCACTTGCCGAAGTTAAAGAGGACGGGTGGGAAAGGAGGTGCCGATGCACATTGGTTTTAAATGCCTGTGGATTGTGATGGGAGGAAAAATTGGGCTGGGAAGAGTATTCAATATTCGTGTGGTGCGGCTGAAAAATGAGTCTCTAAACTTAACTGTACGTCCGAACGTGGGTTTGAGGGTGAACGGGTGACATTCCTCGCGAGGCGGGTATAGCGGGTGAATTCTTGAAGGGGAGGGATGCAGCTGGCTAACTCGTTAGAGCATTTTTTGTTGAAATTTTTGTGCGAGCGCTCTTATTTAAAACAACCTTTAAATTGCTGGTTTCTGTCTGGCATTCCGAAGTGTGATGGACATAAAGAAGTTGGGAAGTGTGTGTCCCTTAGATCATTGCTTTCATCAAAAAGCGAGTAATAAGGATCGAAGTTTGACTAACATATTTTTCGATGGAGGGAAATCCGAAAGCTTTCTCTTATATTCCGTAGTCTTGCCCCAAAAATTGAGAACATTGTAAATGAAAGAAGGTCAACGCATCAGCAGACTCATAATGCTTCACTTTCAGTTCACATTTCGATATTTTTTTATCAACAAAAATTAATGAAGCATATCTCTGAAAACAAATCCACTTCACAAGGCTATGCCCCGAATGAAGCTTTTACAAAAATGTGAGCAGTTGAAGTCAAACGACTGAACGCTTCGAAGAAATGAAGCATGCTTACGCCTCTACATTAGCTGTCAGTTGTTCCAAAGGATTCTCCACCTTTCAGAATCTTCGTGAGACCAGGGGAACTCAAGGTCTCCCGCGTTCCATCTTCATCCGCGCACCGCGAATTCCCCTACCCGGTATGAACGGCTCTGCACCACCGAACCGAAATTCCTCAAAAGGCCACAACTCAACCAAGATCCACACCACATCAAACAAACCACAATACAGATGTCGCCCATTTAGTTAGCCTTCAAATTAGCCACATTTTTGCCCGTTTTTTCGTCTTCTCCACACCCCCACAAACCCCTCGATTGAAAGGGGGACACAAAAAAAAAACAAACGACGATTGAAATTTTTCACGATCATAACCTACTCTCCGAAAGCAAATGTTTCATAATCAAACAAAAGCACGTTGTGCCCCCATCATCGCCGTGTCTAGCGCTACTCGATTGACTTTGCTTGCTCGGACTGGTGACTGTCATTGAGCACACACAACAAACAACGACGAGTACACTTGTCATCGACATTGTCATCGTAATTCGATACCAAAGGCAGACAGATAGACGTTTATAACGAGTAAACTTGGTCTAGTTACACAGCACACTTTCTGTGCCGGATGGTCTCAAGTGGATGATGGTGACTGTAGACGTTGCAGCAACGGCTCTCCTCCATGTACATAGCCGAGTATTGACACCGTAAAAGTTTACAAGTGCATTACAAATTGATTTCAATTGCAATCGGAATCGTTGTAATTATTAACGTGAGTTTGTGTCTTTTGACCGATTCCATCTTGTGCGCTGCTGCTGTATGCCTCTCTGGCTTTCACGCTAGTGCACTACTTGTCTTGTGTGCAGTTGTTGTTCCTAGTGCTTTCCTCGTGTTTTTCCTCTGCCTCATCGCACCCATCGGTGCTTCTGTTTGAAATTACAAGTTTAAGCCAGCCATTCGACTAATTCTTGTTTTGCGTGCCATAATTGTGGTAGTTAATGGTTTTGCCGTCGATTTTACTTGTTCGTGCGCGCGCGCCTCCTCTTGTTGGGTTTGTACGAGCGCTTGTCGTCGATTACAACATTTCACATTGGGTTGCATAAAATCGGTGATGGTTAGGGGTGTGGGGGGTCGGGTGGCTTGTTGTAACTAGCAGATAGTCATGACGAAGAAGTCAAATCAGGGTGGAGATACTCACCCATAGATACAGGCAGACACCCAGTTGGACTTACAGCAAACCGGTTGGTGGTGGCTTGCTGAAGTCGTTCGTTAATTTCTGTTCATTTTTTTTTCTTCATGTACGACTTAGTAAAGTAATCTCATCAAGATCGTAGGAAGTGGGTGTTAACTTGCAAAGAAAAAAACTTACGAACTTTATGTGGTACAGAGAGCATATAACACCAGCCAGAGCAGTCAAGCCACCACTGGTAGTGAGACGTGTTCGCAACACGGAACAAATTTAGTAGCTGATTGAGTTTTGAGGCGTGAAACTGGTTTGCAGCGAGTATAACGCTGACTGAGGGAGCGGGTAACTGGTGGTGGGTAGTGTAGCATTTGTTTGGATTTTGACATTTAAACGGGTGTCGGAAGATTTGCAATTTGGTTATGAGTATCGTTGGAGAGCATAATCTGCTTGAATAAATCAATGATACCGCGTGCGAATGATTTTCTTCTCGAGTTGCTTAAAAATTGTGTCAAGAGCAACTTGTTGAATGTATTTTTCGTTTTGTTGTTCGTTTAATAATTTTTTTATCACTGGCGTAGGTGTTCTTCAGGGACATTTATGTTTGAGGAATGTGTCTGCAACAAGTTCTTGTGGCGGTGAGTGGAATTATGCTCATGCACCTTTCATGCAACATGTGTCTGTATCAAGTTCTTGTAGCAGCGAGTGAAAAGAAAATCGCATGCAAGGTGTACCTCCATCGCTTTAAGTAAAGATTGGACCTTCATCGCTTTAGGTGTCATCGATTCCCGGATACGGATCCAATTGTGAACATTGCATGTTGCAGCAACATTTTTAGATAACCGCCATGTATCGAATGTAAATGATTGATGAAAAATGCGTTTAACATGGTTAAGCTTTTTTAACATTTTGCTGATTTCAAAATTGGCCGCCTGTCCCCTATTTCCGATGCAACATGTGTCTGCAACATGTGTGTTTAACATTTTTTATGCCTCTAGCATGCTTTTCCAAGGGATCAAAACAAATGGAGGAAGATGATAAATGTCGTTATTCAAGAATTTATGAAGGATCTATTTGTTTTTTGATTGAATATGAATTTGTAACATATAAAGTCAGACCACATCTATTTATTGGTCCCTCAGTCACCGCCGCCAAGTGGGTTTGTTGCAAAAAGTTTGCTCTAATGGACCGGGTTCTAAATCAACTAAACTCGTAGTTCATACAAATTGTTGCTGGCCGCTTGTAATATTGATCGACATTCCCAAAAACATCTTGTGTGCTCACGTTGGTTCTCCAAAGATTTTGAATGTTCTTTTGTCGGTCTGCGAGTATGGGTCTATGCCCCACGCCGATGTAGCGTTTATAGCGTACTCCAGAGATTAAATCGATTCGATGTGCGAGGAGCGTCCCAAAGGCTTCATCGGTCAAAGTGCGTGTACAGCGTCCCACGGCTAAGATCGGAAAGAAGTGTCTCAAAGCGTCTCAAAAGTCAGATCGGTCGACTTGCGTGTACAGCGTCCTAAAGGCTAGATCGGTCAAAGTACGTGTGCAGCGTCCCAAGGGTCAGATCGGAACGAGATGCGCGTACAGCGTATCAAAGGCCTGATCGGTTGAAGTGCGTCTGCAGCGTCCCAAGGTGCAGATGTAATTGATGTGGGCACAGTGTCCGAAAGACGAGATCGGAGTACCTGCAGCGTCCCAAGGTACAGATGGGATTGATGATTGAGGCACAGTGCCCGAAAGACGAGATCGGATTTCCTTTACTGCAGCTATTCGGATGCAACAGGCAGGAGAAGAAAATCAAGCGCAACATGCATCAGCAACATTTTGAGACCTACTTTTGTCTGGACTTGAATCCGCATTCATTATATTTTGAAAGCTTCTTTTATGCGGTCCTTAGCTTTTCTTGATTCATTTTTATTGAGAAACGTTTTAGGGAATCTTTGATAACATTTGGAGGAGCAAACTGAAGCTCAATCTTGTTCAAAACTTTAGGGAATTCACCTCGGACGTATTGTGCAAAGTTCGAGGGACGGGCTTTTATGAGAAATTGCAAGTATTTCATTCTTTCATGGGCATGCAACGCATTTTTGTCACAAAAAATTATCCATCCAAGGGTTTCCACTTTAAGTTGATTTCTAAAACCCCGGCGTGTTGGAGTGCTAATTCCCCTCTTTACCAAACTCAGTTTGAACTTGACACCACATGCGTTTACCACTAACATGTTCCAGAAAGCATACATCTCCATTTTTCAATGACTGCAGTCCTTCCAACCGAACTGACACATTTCAAGACGATTGCTGTTTTCGAAACGAAAAACGAAATACACTCCTTTTGCAAATGCACTTCGTGGATAAATCATGCAAAATCTCGTTCGGGGATACCGAACACGGTCACTCCCTGACACGGCACACTTCAATGTCAAAACTCTTAAAATGCATCGCTTAAGTGAGTGCTATTCATGGCATTTTTTTGCCAGTGCTTGTTGGTGCATTATTTTGTTTCTAAACTTCAAATCCTTAACGCTCGCCTCGCCTAGCCGCACTTGTCCGCGTACATGGTGTACATGCTGAATCCCATCAGCATTCAAGGAAAGTTTACGCAAGTTACTTAAGCTCAAGGAAATGCAACCATTGAAAGAAATATGTTCATTTGAAACTTTTCAACGCCCGGATTGCATGGAATCCCTTCGGTTCTGACTGCACAGCTGTCGCACCCACCTTTGCATCTGCATTGCACACGCTGTGACAGCCCACCTCATACACCCGCACAAACGTACAGACACTTCTCTCCTCATATCATTTGCGAGAGTATTATGGAAAAGTTTTCGCAGAAAACTTGCTTGCAATTTATTTATGAGGCTGTCGAGCAGCAACTCGTGCACGTGCTCACATCTACGTGCGCTCTGATGTTCAGATGTGCACTCGTTTAGGAAAGCGACAAGCACAAGATGTGCACTCGTTCAAGAGACAGAGCAAAAAAAAAAATTGTTTTCACTTGAAACAGATACACAAAAACTGCCAAGGTACACCATAGACAGGCAGACAGCAATTGAAGCAATTTAAATCGGATGAATGCTGTGCTTCGTGTGTGCCAGTACTACACTGGGGTGGTCACATATGCTCTGCGGAGCACATAACTGACAGTTCTGTTTGTCCTTCTCAGACTTCTTTTGTTTGTCTCCGTTTGCGACCGTTTGTAACCGTTAGACGCATAGCAATCCGCTCTTCCGATCGCATTTCAGACCGCTCATTACATAATCATAATTGCCGGTGCTGCACTTGGCATTTGAAAATTCACAACCACAACGCAGCTCTGCGTTCATCCCTCTGCGCTTGTGTTTCTAGTTGCGGTCGGGGTTTGCTGTTCGCGGTGGGTTGGTGGTGGGATGCACCACCGCTCCCGAAGCGTCAGAATCATTCGCACGACTTCGTGTGAGACTAACAAACCTCACTCAAATCAGCGATGACGACAAACCACCGTCCACGACTATGAAGCACAGCAGTGATGACATTGTATGGATAAGTGATGCAGGTTAATCGTGATACTGAATAAATTGGCCGCCAATGGGAGGTGGGTGAGGTTCGGCATGAAGTGCACACAATTGTGTCTTGTAAGGAAAAATATTTAATTCTGTTCAAAAGCAAAATGACATCAGATTCTCTCTTGTCTTCTGGATTGTGTCTTTCATTGAAACGGAAGTGAAAGTCGTGGCATTAAATGTAATTTTCTGTGGTGAGATCATTTCCTTTAATTGGCAACATGATTTCGCAGCAATACACAATGTACACACCGGTCGCCACAATCATCATCATCATTTTCCGTGCTGGTGTTTATTTTTTTGCTTTTTTTTGGTTTGTAAAAATGTTGTAAATGCTTAATACTCTTTACACAACACTCCACGGAGGATGGTCCGGCTTTCGAGTCGGTGTCACAATGATGATTGTACATAAAATTAAATGTTGGCTCTTTTACAATGAACTTTTTTCTCCCGCGACATTGTCGTACGAGATCATTATTTGACAAGAAACGGCCTACCAAACGTGAGATGAGCACTTTCGGCTTTCGCCCGACTTGAGAGACTATGCAAAGTGACCTAGATTTCAAATTAAAACTGACATTGGACACTGACTTTTCGAAGCTGAGAGGTGGATGTACCATATGTAGACAGAGAGGTTGGGCACTTACACTGCATCGTAGAGAAGCTGAATCTTCAAGCAACGAGTGGATGATGTCAAAAATTCTTAAATGATCCGAATTCCGAAAAGCTCTAAATTTGAAGTTTCCGGATGCTCAAAAACTGTGAAAAAATTTAAACTTCAAGGTACACAGAGCAGCAATTGTTTCTGGCCTTAAGTTTTGCAAAAGAAAAGAAGCCTGAAATTCCTTAATTGTAAAAATCCCAAAATTCCGAGTGCCCAAAAGCGTAAAATGTAAATAACTTCTGAAGCCCGAAAAATTTCCAAAGACCAAAATACCGAATTCAAGGAGCGTGCAAAGTTAGCTTTCGTCAAAATACACGTATGTACTTCCACTTAAGCATCTACTTAGAATTTCCGTACCGACCCTAAGCAGGGCAGATGGTCTCCAGCAACTACATTACTCAAATACTGCAATTTGGTCCAAAACTTACACTTAGGGCAGCAGTGGTTTCTAACCTATCTTCCTTGGGATATAGATCTAGAAGCCCAAAATTCTTTAAATACAAAAACCCCAAAATTCCAACGTGTCCAGAAGCGTGAAATGTAAAAAATTCTGAAGCCTGAAAATTTCCAAAAGACCAAAATATTGAATCAATCAATGAACTTTCAAAATTGGCTTTGGTCAAAATTTAAGTACTTTTGATTAGGCATCTACTACAAATTTCTACACCGACTCCAAGCAGGGAACTGCAGAGGGGCAGATGGTGTCCAGCCACTAAATTATTCAAATACTGCAATTTGGTCAAAAACCTAGACTAGACCACTAGGGCAGCAGTGGTTTCTGGCCTGTATTCCTACGGATTTTGACCTTAAGAGTTGCAAACGTACAAAAGCCAAAAATGTGTTAAATCCAAAAATTCGGAAGTGTCCAAAAGCGTGAAATGCCAAAAAATTCGAAACCCCTAAATTTTGACGTGTCCTGAAGAGTGAAATGTAAAACGAACTTCTGAAGCCCTTTTTTTGCCCTGTATTCTTTGGGAATTAGACCTAAAGACTGGCAGATGAAAAGAAGTGTGAATATTCAAATTAACGTCATGTCCAAAAGCGTGAAATTCTCTAAATTTTGAAGTCCCAAAAATGTTTAAACGCCTAAAATTCGTAAATCATAAAACTTGCAAATTTTGATCGAAATTCGTTCAGTTCAGATTCTGCATGTATTCGAAATTTCTTCAGTGATCCCAAGCTGTTCTCTCGGATCAGAATTTTTACTTTTCGTGATTTAAGAAATTTTTGGATCTTAAACTGGGCGCGTTTGTTCGAAGCCCCAATTGCTCCCAAACATTAATGAGAAATAAATTTTCTGGAAGTGGAAAACATTCCGTTCTTCACATGACCCTTTACAATGTGGTACGGACGGAGGTACTTTTTGGAACTGTATCACAGATCTTCGATTATAAGCTTGAATATTCGCTTGTAGTCCATGTGACAAAACCTATAGAAATTGATTTTCTCATTCTCTTTCCTACTAAGACCTGATTCATCTAAACCTAAGAAAGGGGCTCAGTTCCTTCATTAAGTCACTCATTGGAAGAACGGGGCTAAGAGTCCTTCAAACCTATGTTCCTTTGAGCCTCCGCCATCTTCACAAAAGTGAAGAACCTCTCAGGCGGTGATCTAAGTGATATTTCGACAGAGTCACGTGGAACCTCACCAATACGCCACATTCTATCCAGAGAACAAATTTCACACCCTCAACTATCGTCTGCACAATTTCAAACTAGTCCACCGTCCCATACGGTATCATTTTGAATATAACCCCGTAACCTGATTTTCCACACTGCTCCCAATCAGCTAATAAATGTGAAGTGCGGAAGTACGAGCACTATCGGCGACTGTCATAATCAACGTGACTGACTGCACTCAAGTTACTCAACACACGTAATGTCGCGACAAGTCCCTTAGCTTGACTTGCAAATTTAAAAAGATCCAGACGGTCGGTGGACTCAAACTCACATCAACCGTGCGCGAGTGAATGTGGTCAGCCTCACGCCGCTAACCTCATCGATGACCTTTTAATGTATTTGCTTGATTAGTGATGCGACGTGAACGCGTCACCTAAGCGAACGATGCATTTTGATGCTGCCGATGCTGAGTCTGATGCTGAAACGGTAGCTAGGAGCGATTATATTTAATTATCTGTTTAATTTTCCTTTTGTTGCATTCGCTTGTATTTGCTCGGGAGTGTGGTGTTGCATGCCCGTAGACAATATGACTCGGCTGGGAAGTGAAACAAGGCGGTGCGGTGGGGTTTTCCAACTAATTGACGTGTCTGATGTGGTTCTTGGAAGGCAGTCGTCTTTGATCTAGTTCCGAAGGCGGTTCGATTGTGCGGGGTATGCGATGATGTAAAAGTTCGACGCAATATTGAAACAAAGTTGATTGAGTGCGAGAAGAAGCCACATTTCGAGTTAGAAGGCGGGAGTTCCTGGAATCTTTATTGTGACGAAGAAGAGGTCAAAGTTGGAAGCTCGTTGTAATCGAGAATTCCTGTACTTCACCTACTCGTAACTTTGTGGAATGACGGTTGACAGTTGGCAAAGATTTTATGACTCTGAGCAGTGAGCCAGAGATGGCGGCTTAAGCCTCGGTCTAAGCAATCGAGTGCGTAGACAGACTGAAAAAAAACAATGCAATCAAGTCTTTGGTACAACCGGATTTCAACCAAAACGGCGAGGGTGAAAGTGGATCTCATCTTAGCGATCCTCCAATGAATGATGCATGAAAGGCTTCTCTGGAACCGAAAACAAAGGAAAACACAACTACTGTGACATGCAGTCTCATGAGCCTTCATTTTGTTTTGGAAGGGTTACGTTGTGGTGCTGCCAACAATGCTCCTCACTGAGGCTGTCCACTCCGGTAAGGAGTCGACCACCCTTCGACATTTCTTTCATATGAACTATCGACACAGTGACGTAGCAACTTAATGTGTCGTCGCACCCGTCGAAGGCCGATTACTGGACTTGAAGGCTCTAAACACGATTCCTGGACTTACATCTCAATGTGGTGCTTTTCACGGGAGTACGAAAGTTTTCTCAAAATCCGCCTTTGTCAGGTGGGGTTAAGCAGAGCGTGTGCAGCCTGAGAACATGCTGAGAAATCTAAGCAACCAAGATGTTATGGTCTGCTCTGTCACTTTACAAAAGTGTCAATATGACATGAGATTCAAAGTGACCTTAATTTCAAATGAAATGCTGACATTGGACACAGACTTTCTGAAGCTAGGAAGTGGATGTTTGTAGACAGAGAGGTTGGGCACCTACACTGCCTCTTAGAGATGCCTAATCTTCGATCAACAGATGTATGATGTCCAAAATCGAAAAAAGGCCCGAATCGCAAAAAGCTCTAAATTCCAGTTTACAAACTCTCCAATTTGATCTAAAACCAATACTTTGGGCAGCACTGGTTTCTGGTCTGTTTTCCTTGGAATATAGTCCTTAAGACTGTCAAATAAGAAGAAACCTAAATTTCAAAAACAACGCCTGTATGGTCTGGGTCGATATACCCCAAACATCATATCTTCAAATCGTACGTAATATCTTGTGTGACGATAAGCGATAGATTAGCAAAGTCCTATGAAGGGTCCACAAAGTTAGAGAAGTTGTGAAAATTGCCGTCAGATGGCGCTGTTGATGTATATATTACAAAATAAACGGCAATCGACGATTTGGTGCGCTTGGTGTAGGGCCCTTCGAAATCAAATTTAAAGTTTAAATTTTTTTTTTTTGATTTTTTTTGTGGCTTACGTACTGTTGGGCGTAGGTCCTTTGTTCCCAGGTGGGAAGTTGTTTATTAACCGTTCTCTCTCTCGGATTTCTTGAGTAGTTGACAATGCTTTTAGAGTTTTCAAATGTCTCAAATAAGGTTTCAAAATCTCCCCATTCGTGGTCGGTATTAAACTGCGGGAACGCTTGTACCGTGAAAAATTGTTTAAATGAGCAGCAATAGTGATTTATACAGAAGTTAGTTGTCTGCACAATGTAGGGTCACTCAATATAACAGATCACTCAATAAGTCCCGGGACATGTAGGGGGCGCCACTAACAAAATTATTAATATAATATTATTTTTTTTTTGTTAGCTGCTTCCCCTATACTATATGTTCCGTTCTTTTTGAGTGATGTGTTGCTTTTTGTAAAGCTCAAAGGCGCTGTTGTGCATACACACGGCGGGTTTCTGTTTCAAAGCCTCAACTTGATTTTCGTTTACTTTGAATTTTTTACTGCACCAGCTAAGTCGGCCCCAGCTATTATATATCGGCATCAGCTATATCAGCACCAGCTTTGTCAGCACCAGTTATGTCGGCACCAGGTATGTCAGCACCAGCTAAATCGGCACCAGCTAAGTCGGCACCAGCTAAGTGGGCACTAGCTATGTCGGCACCAGGTATGTAGGCACCAGGTATGTCGGCACCAGGTATGTCGGCACCAGGTATGTCAGCACCAGCTAAGTCGGCACCAGCTAAGTGGGCACCAGCTAAGTCGACAGTAGGTATGTCGGCACCAGCTACGTATGTTGGCACCAACTGTCCAACGAAAGTTTCCTTAAAATTTTCCTGTCTCGATAGAGAATAACCGTACATGTGAGTATTGGCTAAAGCATCTTCCAGACTGGTACATTGCGGACTGTGACATCACCGAGTTAACTCAAAGCCCAACGAAATCCCTGCATTTTGCAATCATCTATTATTTTGTTGGAGAGCCTTTGCTCCTCAGCAGTTGCAAGGAGGAGCACATTCAACAGACAATGACAGTTGTTGGCTTCTTGTGCAGGGTGCCCTGATTGCACAGAGTACTCTCTTCTTTGACGATAATTTGCGAAAGACCCCGGCTTGAGGTTCACTTTTCACTTTTTCCCCGTTTTCCATTCCTCAGGTAGGCAGAATTAAAAAAATAAAAAATTAATAACCAAAAATGCTCCGATAAGTTTGGTTTCCTCCATTCTGATTGGTGTATGTGCGCGTTTGACCCACATGACCACCACCACCACCATCACAACCAAAGCCCAATCAATCTGAATCAAAATGCATGCCTACGAAAGACGGAGCACAGAGAGAAATTTACCCTGAATCCTCGCCGCGATGAATGGGCTCCTTGTTCGTATTTTATCGGTCACAGCAGATTATCATCTGCTCTCGAGAAAACCCACTCTGTGATTAATAGGCCCAATGACTGGGGGCAGCCATCATCATTATCGTAATAGTCCTCTTTTTCAGCCTTGATTGAATTCACAGATATCCCTGGATGGAGTCAGAGGGGGAGACTCTCAAGGTGCATTCCTGTTTTCGTCCTCGAGCACACATTCTCCGAAAATCAGAATTTGTTATTTCGTTTCTACGAGTAGATGCAGTTAATTACATGCGCGCAAGCGGCGAGCACGATAAGAATGCGTGTCTCCGTGTGCTCGTAGATTTCCTCAATACATCCAATTAACAAGGCATAACCATAACTCCCGTGGAATAATTAAGGAAATATTTGAGCATTTATTTCGAAGCGCACACACACACCAGGCAGTGATTTTTATTCAGCCGGCACGTGATTAAACTGAATTTGTCGCAATGACGGAACTGAAACTTATCATCAACCGGGCGTGTTTGTGTGCATGTGCAGAACATATAAATATTTCCTAGTTTCTCTGATATTCACGTTATAAATGTTATTAAATGCAAATCGGCTATGCCGTCTCCACCCCCAGTCGCACATGTGCAAGGTGCACCGTGCGGTCACATCGTAGCGTGCGAGCGAAAGAGTGAGAGCCATTTTGACGCCCCAAAAGTGTAGTTTCATTTAATAGAATTGTTCTTGGTTGTCGTTTTATTGGAATGCAATTTGAAATGATGCCAGATATTATTTTGAGAATATTAAATCGCCTGCAATTGGCGCTGTTTTGCATGTAAGCAGTGTGCGCGCACTTTTTTTGCGCTGCTGCTGCTGCGGCGAAATCGTATTTGCGGAACAAATTGAGCAGTTTAGACGTTTTTATCTGCTCCAACGTGTGCAATTCCCTGTCGGCCTGGCTATTCTGGACATTCGTACGGAAATGTAAATGTTTGCTAATGATCGGTCATCGATGTGTTTAATTATGAAATGTGTGCTGCTGTTTTTTTTTTGTTCTCCTTCTCGTCCGATTGTAGTTCATATGCACCATATGGCGCGGTTGCTTGACTGCGGCCAATTAGGGTTGTGAGTGTGTGCGTGTTTTATTTTGTTTTATCTTCCAATATTGACTACACATTTTTTGAATGCCAATAAAAGTTTCCGTGTTGCAGTGTGGAAATAGATTTTGTGTGCCAAGTTTACGCTGCTGCTGGCTGGTGTATATAGACTGAGACATTTTACATAAGTGCGCACGAGAGTGTGTGAAGTGTGCGGAGATGAGCGAAGGTGGATGAGTTTATTTTCATTCGTACCACATTGATGGGTTACAGAGTGTATGACCTTCAAGAGAATTCCTTGAGAGTTTTTGTGAAACCTTGCCTTGGCAAATGGAGCAAAATGTTTGGAATTGACAGGCAAGGATGGAGGCACGAGAATATCGTGAATGTCAGTGCTATTTGGAATATCTTTAGCCTTATGTCTCAGCTGATTTATTTTCAGTTTCGTTACTTGCATTGAGTGGGCGTTAGTGAGTGGAATGTGGTTTTGGAAAAAAATCCAAATTTGCATATTAGTCCGGCAGCAGAACTTGTTCTGTTCTTGGTTGTTTTTTTTTACACAATTAAGAAGGGCATAGAAATAACGGTAAAATGTGAAAGTCTGTATTATTCACTTTTCTGTTGATTTCATATGAGGATATCTTTCACAGGAAGAGCTAAATGAATTTGGACCGGATTGGATGAACTTTTCTGCAGGTAACACTTTGAGCGTCTTTCGGCGCAGGTGTGAAACTCTCGATCTCTTCCACATGTAAGCGACGGAAGGCAAGTACAAGCAGTTCAGGCAAGCATAACTTGACTTTCGCTTTTCAACTTTAGAATACCCGCTCTCTTGTGCAAATTTAAAGTGGCGGCTGGAGTAAAAAGAAATGTGGTTTCACCAAATTTGCAAATTACAAGTGAATCAACCAAACATTGCTGTGGGCACTACTTTAATCCAAAAGATCACATTCCGCATGAATTTAAGTTGAACTGGAAATATGTTTCAACAAGTATATGTCCATATAGCCTCGAAGTTTGGCTTTGTCGCTCTTAAAGTTTAAAAACACTTACTTGTCGAAATTCTGCAGAGATCACAAATTGAGTCATTTGTTAAGAAAAAGTGGTAGGATATAGAAAATTTGTTCGTTAAAGTCGCTTTTGTTAAAATAATCTGAAAACGGTTTAAAACATTTAAAGTAATGTATTGTGTGGGTCTGCAAGAGATGGCGCCACCTGCGGGCTGTAGCTGATCTTCCAGATGATGTGACTGGATTTATGAATCACATTATTCAAAATCACATCCGTATCACTATTTATAGTGTCAACGGAATCACTGATGGAGAAAAGACCATCTACGTATGGCGGCTAACAGACCCAGGCTTTGAGGGAACCTGACTGGTAGTGACACCTTGACCAGAGGCTATATTCTGGTGCTGACTTGTCTAGTTCATTATTTAAGCACAACTAGAATCTAATGTACGGGTTTTCAGAAGATGGCGCCACCTGCAAGTTATTGCTGATCTTGGAAGCGATCACAGACTTTATTGAAAAGGTTCGAAGAAGTCCAGTCATTGATCCCAATTTCCGATTACTTTTCGACATAAATTATCAGACAATCCAGATATTTCACGTTCAACATTAGCTCTTAGCTCATTGTGCTGTGTGCCCTGCTGATGGCCAAGTTTATGCTTACCAGTTGAGGCGAAAACGAATCACTCAAAAAGAGGCGATACCGATTTCCATTCATAGCAATGTGGGGATGAGCATCTTCAACAAGAAAATATGGTCCAATGGCACATTTGGTATGTACCATAATCCACACCAAAAAATTATGTTTTCACGGTACCTCGTGAACAACGTGTGTAATGCTGTCTGCCCAACAATGCTCTGCTTGTTGACAAACCCACTCAGTCAGGGATGAACCCCTTCGTCAATGAAAATCAGCATCAATTGCAAGCTGTTCCAGAACAATTTACGAGTTGTCGATGACTTAAATGCTCCAACGGCCACTGTACTATGCCAACTTGATCTTGTACAGATGTAGACCAAGATCCTCCCTCGAAATTGACCGCAACGATGATACAGAGATGCCTAGAGCTTGAGAAGGTCGCCCAAAAGGGTTAATTTGGGTGCTCTTGAACGAAAGTGCTAGTGGCCACGAAATTGTCTTTATCTCACCAGCATTTCAATGTATGGCGAACATGTAGATTTATATTTTATAACAACACGTTGATTTGGCAGTCAAATAATGGCGTCGAACAAATTTTCGTACTCCTCCTCCTCAAGTTGCGGTGACTGACTGCGAATTTTGGACATTCCACAAGTTACAAATGTTGTGGAAGTGTGTAGTACTCCAAGATGATGTACCAACTGAATATCAAAATGTGTGAATGTTGTGATCGTATACCGTTTCTTCCGTACCCTCAGCAGGTTTCGTCGACCGTCCGCATTGCATACTCCTCATCTTGGGCAAACTTGTTTTTAGTTCCCATAATCTATCTGTTCTGTACATCCTTGCACCAAAGTCTGTCTCCAATTTAGCTCATCCCCCTTTCTCTCCACTCAAGCATTCCCTCCTGCAAGAACTCTTTTTTAACGCGCCCTCAAATCCTGGAAAGCACCTCAAATGGCAAAGCCATAATTGCAATAATCACTAACATCTCCAAAAACCTGTAAATGAGCATCTAATTATCTCTGCCCACGTTCCAGCCTTCCCGCCCTCAAAACCAAAAACCTATTCTTGCCCCCAGGCAAATCTCACTTCACTTCGCAACTCCAAATCTACTGACTCAATTTTTTTATGCCATTCAAGTCGTCTTCTGACTCAGAGACAACGCATTTTAAAACCTCATAATTCTTTTGAAAATTTTCAGCACACTTCGCACTAAACCGTTTAATTCTTCTTTTCTTTCTCTTCTTTGCAGGTAATTAATTTGTTGTAGAACAGCACCCCTTGCATTTCGCAAACGATCGCAATCGCACCAGCGCACCAGGTAACAGACGACCATACACAAATATCGTATCTATTCATCAATCTTAACCTAGAAAAGTGAAACAAATTAGCAATTAATTTTGTGGCGGCCGCCCGTTTGACTACTTCATTTCTGTTTAACGACAATTTCCGGCTTCTTTTGTGATACCCCCTCAACGAGGGCAATTTCCACGAACTCCTCGATGTGTGCCCTTCTTAATCAGCTAAGTGGCTCGACGACCGTTCGCCACTTCCAAAAGCGCACAAGATTGCCAAAAGCGGTCGAGGGAAGAAGAATTCCTAAATAAATTAGGTTATGCAATTAGATTGATGGTCATCTTCTGCTTCTGTCTTCCATCCTTCATTTTTCAAGTCACACTCGTCTCCATCAAGAACGTCTGCCGATGTCTGCTGTTGCTGGGAGTGAGTGAGCAGAGCTGGCAGAACGGTGGACGGATGGAGGCAGAGAAACCACCAAGAACTGGTCACACTCTGCTGAACAAGATTGACCTTCGCCTTTGGTGGAGAGAGAGATATAGATACCACCCGAAAGTACCGTAACGAAATTCTGACGTAAACTGGCATTTTAGAAGTGAATCTCTTGAAACACTCACACACACGTGCACAAAAATCTTAGTCTTGCCTTCAACACATAATTTCATGCCGCTCATGTTTCGGCACCCCTCGTCCGTCTGTGCTCGACGGGTTGGCGATTGAAAAGCATGACCAACAAAGCATGACAATTTCTTGGAACGCAGCGTAACCAAATCGAGCTGGAAGGGACCATTAGGGCAAAATGAGAGGAAAAAATTGCCATCTTCGTCATTTGATCGAACATCAGTCGGCAGTGGATGGTTTCGATTGTTCTCCTGTCGTCCGCCCCCCACTCAGAGACACCCCCATCCCAGCAGCAATCCATCGCAGTCTAAACATTGCCATCATCAACCTGACAGCGGTTGGTATCTGTAAATAGAGCCGCCGTCGACGACGCCGAGCAGTCACTGCCGCGTTCGCATTCGCAGATGTGATATTTTATACCCCGTATGGGGATAAACAAAAGGGTGTTAGAACGAATTCGACGATGCAATATATCTGGCGCGGATTTGAAATTCAAATTCAAAGTCAGTCGTCTCGGCGGCGCGGCGCACCACTCGTCCGTGCAGTGGTTGAATGCGTAACGTCCCGGTGCGAGCCGGCCTCTCAGTCAGCCATCTAACTATGGCCTACCGATGACGACGCATCGACTGTGCGCGGTGTATGAACGCGAGCTCAAGTCAAAATCTGACGTCTATTAAATAAAGATTGCACAGTTTACGACCTGCCAACGCAGCGTTGCACTGACCATATGCACAATGCACGGGTCGAGGCACATCTAAAGAGACCGCCAACCGAGAGCTAGTGGATATCAAACCACCGAGTATTCATTCAATCAACTCTACACACACACATGCACAGGGGTGCGCTGACTCGCTGGCACAGCAACCGATACAGATACCCGTACTGCAACTGGATGCCAGGTCCCAGAGTACTTTGCAGTGCTAACGATGGCCGAGTCATCTTTCCCTGTAATTATTCTGCGGTTCAAAAACTTGCACTCGTATCATTCCGAATGTGAACAGATACATGTGTTGCTTTATGCGGGCCGCCAGTGGGAAAATTCACATTCTGGTGTGTGGAAAATTGCACAGGAGGTGGTGGGGGGAGATGAGGAGACATTGTGTGTAAGTTGATTTAAAGTTGTTGTGTTATCTGGAGTTGCTTCAACTTTTGCATGGGCATTTGCGTCAGCCGGCCAACAAGGGTGCAAACTAGGAACAGAGTTTTCCTTCCTCCGTTTAACCAATTAGAGTGTGCGTGTTGTACAATTTTGTCGTGTTCTATAATTACCTGCATGATATGCATTCGAAGCCGCTTGAGAATCACAAGAATTTCTTCCTAGTTTGTTTTTGCGTGAAAATATTGTTTAGAAATGATTGAAAATGTTGTCGGTATGATGGGAGGGCGCATGCAGAAGGTTGGTGGGTAGACCGTCATACGCAGGAAAATTCGAAGAAAGGCGTCATTGCAAAGTTGTGGAAGTTGTTAAAATGTGGATGCTTTGAGCGATGGCGGTCGCGAATGGAAATGAATCGTGCTCCGCCAACACAGAACTAGAGGTGAGCATTCCTTTTGTCTAGTCTGCTTAGGTTTCTATGCGAGACTGATTCACGAATTAAAAGAATGTATATACCCTTGCGGATGAGGACGCCTTAAGTTTCTGATTGCTTGGGGGGGCAAGAGGACTAGGGCCGAGGTTCCTCATGAGCAACTCGTGCTGTGCGCGCTGCTGTTTTGTCACGAGTTAATGGGACCTACAGATTTTTGCCGACTCTGAACTGCGAAATTTGAGAAGCTTTCTTAGACAGTTATTATTTTTTGAATGTTGCCAGCAGCTCGAAAGAGGTGGTGCCGTGAAAATTCGAGGTGTTCAGCCCTGAATCGAACCTCGACCCTTCAGCGTGTGAGCGTCGCACTCTACACACTACGCCACGGCGGCCACCAATGAACGAATTGGCCAGTTTGTCTGACTGGTAGATTCGCTCTTTCTCAAAGTTACTCGTGTTACTGTTTGAGTGTTGTCGGCAGCCCGAAAGAGGTAGTGCTCTGAAAAGTGCGAGGTTTTCAGTCCGGGAATCGAACCTGGGACCTTCAGCGTGTGAGTGTTCTACTCTATCCACTATATCATGAGACAGATGTCTTCACATTTCATTGTATATTGGCAGTTTTGCCTTAACTTATGACAACACGTTGTGAAGGATGTTACGAAATTTGAGTTCAAAAGTGGGTTTCTAGGATGTCGACTCCTCCACTCTACTCCTGTCGTCATTTATCACTGACAATTTGCAGTTTTGATGAAACATAGTGAAGAATGACACAAAAAATGAGTGAAAAAGTGAGTTTCTAGTTAGTTCTCGGGGGTTTTGTACACTCCAACCACTCCTCCACGTTGTGACTTTCAAGCTGAATATGCACAGTTTTACCCATCAACAAAATTTCGGTTATTCGTCATTTCTGGACGTCATCATTTTTGTGTCTTGCAGTGTAGACTCTCTCAAAAATAAACTCGTCTCGCACCGAAGATAACTGGTTTATAAACAGACGGTAGACGTTTCATTAGGGTCGTTGTACCTACTGCGTAGACATACGCCAGCTTTTCAGTTAACAGATCACTCAATAAGTCCCGGGACACATAGGAGGCGCCACTAACAAAAAACCGATAGTCGACTATGTGTACTTTCCTTCCACTTGTAACACTTTCTCTTCGATATGACATAGACACCAAAAATCATCGAATCAAACAAATGTCCCATAGGCATCGAAAATGTTGTAAACAAAAAATTTGCAATTTTCCTAAAAGTCGGTATTTTTTTTTTTTTACAAATTCGTCTTCATATGTCACATTCAGTTCACTGAAACATTTGGTTCACATCTTAATTCCCTCTCCAGCACAAAGCCGGGCTAATTGACAGTGGTCGTTGTAAAGTAAGCCGGTGCTGCCAAGTTCATTGATTTCATTTGCACACAAATGTCAAATAAAAACTTTATCGTGCGACATCTGTTTGATTTGAGTTCAAAAAGATGCCGACAGCCCAGAGGAATTTCGCACACGTACCAACTTCAAGTCCAACAAATGAGCGTCGTGATGACATCTGTCAGATTACACGAAATCCCATCAAAACTCATCGCCACACCCGTTCAGATTCGATCGCTGCCCCGCAGCGCAATCACTCTCCGCGTGATATTCGCAAATTACGCCATAATTTCATTTTTTGTTGCTGTACAATGTCATTACACCCTGACGTTTGGTTCTATTCCGGGAGTTTAAGTCAGTGACTGACACCACAGCACCGCGATTACACAAATATTGTATCACAGCTGTTCGGACGCTGTCGGGGGAAATGTTCCGCTCGAGGCGTCACAAATTGATTTGACAGTTCTTCCAGTGTGTCAATCTAACGTCAGTTAACTTGTCAAAATTTTGTCCAGCACTGATGGCTCTCACACACGGGGCGCAGCCGGGTCATCACCGTCCATCGTGCTTGGTGTGAGGTTGACCCAACACGTAACAAAATTAACAGAAAATAAAGAGAAAAAAAAAGAAAAGAAACAAACGCTCAACCGCAAAGAGCGTAAAGTTAAGCCCTCCAAAAAGATCGTCACACATCGATGCACGTCTCGGCCAACAGCTAGATAGAGCGCAACAGTGCGTACGACTCTGCGAGAGTATTTAGTTACCTCGACATTATTGCATGACATGCAAGCATAAAAGTTTTGAAAAATCTCTTGCCTTCTCGGCGGCGGTAAAGTGGAAATGTCATCGTTGGTTAATTACCAGTGAATTGGAAAAGCCATACACTGGTGCGGTGGTGGTGTGCGTGTGCGGCAAACGAAGGGCGGGTGGCGGCCAACAGAACACAGAGGTATGCAAATGGGGTAAGGAAATGGTAATAAAAAAAGAATAGAAACTAATTAATGGGATCACGCGAAAGGACGTTTTCGCCGCCTTTCACCTGACCGGGAAAAGCAGCTCTTACATCGGCGGGGTGACTGGACGGAGCAGAGATAGTGATCTTGACATTTATTAGGCACTTATTAGCACTCAAGATCTGACGTTATTTGAAAAATGCACTACACCGGGCGTTTTCCTTTCTGTCGGCTTTTCATGGATCGATTTGTCGGAGTGTGTGGAGGGTTTTTTTTCTATTCTCTTTTTTTTTTTGAAATTTTCGGGCACGACAGGAAGACTGTGAGTGAGCTTGGGTTTTGATATTGTGATTAATGATGGGAGATTTGTTTGCTGAGATAAGGAAATGGAGGTGTAGTCGATTATTTTTGTGTTCTCCTCTTTTTCAGTCGTGTTGGTGTGACTCGCCCCAGCGTGACTTGACACTGAATGATAATGAGGTGGAAATGTACATATAACACGTCTGGAGTTCCTCTTATGGATGACGAATGTGGGGGAAGGGAGGGATGAATAACGCATGTGATGTAATCTTTGGTAAACAAATACATTTTTTTGAGACGGCCCTCTGTTGGATTTTTATGAGGGTAGACTACAATTTCGGAATCTCGTTTGAAAGCGAAGAAATGCAGCTGTGCAAGAACTTTGACAACAGGAGGACTTCATATTTGGTTTCCCAACAAAGGCTGACGGTTTTGAAGTTCAATCATGGTGTGTGGGTACTTGGAAAGCAATGAATGCGACTATCAGATCAGATCTTTTTAGAGAATTGAAAAACCAACTGATTGATGGAATTGAATGGTCTGTGGCATAGTCTTAGTTATTTAGATGGGAGAGAGAGAAGGACCTTGCCGCTTAAACCACTTAGCGCCTTTTTCGTGCTAAATTTTATTTCGTCACCAACGAAGAGATGTTTTAACGACTGGGAAGAAATGTTTTAACGACGGCGAAGAGAAGTTTAAAAGAGTTGTTGGCATGAAAAAATTGAAGCTATTCGTTTTCGTTGTAGAACCTGTGAGGGTTGATATACAGTGTTGTTCAGATAACCAACGGAGCTTAAGAAGATGCCAGAGGATGCAGTCACGACATGCAAAGATCTTTCACAAACTCCACTCCAAATCAGCGATAAGTCGCCCTCCACACAACAGTGTCTTCGAGACAAAATCACCTTGACCCCGAATAAATTCGCATTCACTGCCCTCCTCTCTCTCTCAATTTGGTCGCCTCTCGACTTTAAAGTCCCATAAATCATCGCTACGCACATACGCAGCAAAGTCGAAACAAATCTCACAAAAACCAATTACAAGTGTTATGATGAAATAAAATGTGATCTCAATTAGCCCACTTCACAGACGCTTGCGTCAATCCATCCGCAAGTAGCGAAAGATATATTTTTTCTTTTCTGTGCTTCTCCTCAGCCTACCTAAAACGTGTCAAGTCGTTGTGCTAAACAAAAACGCCTCACATACAAACAGCAGCAAACAAAAAACAAAAAAAAAATTACTAATTAAAAACGCCAACAACAGTCCAAGTCCCCCTGGCAAGGAGAAAACTTTCACCTCATCATTTCGCTGGCAGCGCTGGGCCTAAATGCGTTCACATTGTGCCACACAAATCCGATCGGGGCGGGGTCCAGAAGTCTCCCCAAAATGCAAATTCCGTCATAAATCCATATTTGCCTGTGGAACACAATCAATCATTGCGACGCCGCGGCTGCGGCTCCTCTGTGTTGCGAGGGAAAGACGCCGAAAAGAAACCGGAATTATCATAATAATTGGTTGCATTCAGTGAAAATTTACAATTTTAACTAATTTTTCTTCGGTTTTCCACGGTCGCCCTCAAGAAGCGCGGAGACTCTACGCACCGAGCCAGCGGGCACGGAACAATGGCAACGTTACGTATGCATGGCACCTCTTTAGCCGTGGGTGTGCCTGTCACAATAGTAGCACTCCAGCGTGTGTATGGAGGGATGTGTGGGGGCGGTGGTAGCGATCCATAGGCATACATTATGCTAACTAATGCTATATCTATAATTACTTTAAAATAAACAGTGAACCATAGCCCAACCGCAGGTTCCTCTGGTTTTACCTTGTACAGCCAACAAAACAGTGTGCGCGAGCGAGGGAGAAACAAAATACGAAACTTATAATTATTGCCAGCGGTTGGTGGACTGTGAATGATTCTATCAGAGCTCCCTGAGCTTCATGTTTGAAGAGGGAAAAATTCAAAATGCAAATTATGTGTATGGAGATGACCAAAAATGGGATGTCAGTGCACACGACTGCCAGTGGCAGTGGCAGTCATTAATAAAACAGAAAACAACAAAATCATGTTCTCTCAAAGTGCTGAGATGAATTTTTAATTTTTTTTTTTTTTTTTGGTTTGGGCACAATGAGAAGGTGGGTTAAGTGGACTTTGATGTGAGTTTTCCAAAGGTCAATAGTCTCTCGGGACTGTAATTGAGTTGAATTGGGCTTTTGAAGGAAGAAGGGGTTCAATTCACGAAGAAATTGGTCTTGCTGCAGTTGCTGAAATGTGTCAAGTGGAAAAAAAATATGTCAACTTTGACGAGCGTGCTTCGATGCGATCATGATCCCTGCGATTTGCTTGAGTGAATTCACGGTGCTTTTGAGAGCTGACAATATATCGGCTGACTGGGCCCTTTTCATCGACAAGACACATGGCAGTTGAATAATGCGCAGGTTCCTAGAGAACATTTCGCACACATTGAAACGCGAGGATTCTCCTCGAAATGATTGTTGCCTGTAAGCCCCACCAGATTTCCAAATCTGAAAAATGTCGGCTGACTGAGTGGAAGCTCCTTTTTATTGACAAGATACACGGCTGCTGTAACCCGAGAAAAAGTTCCGCACACGCCGAAAAGTTTAGATTCTCCTCGACATATTTGTTAAATTTTGTCAAGTGGAAACATGCCTATATGTTAAACCCCATCCAAGTTCTAGATCTGACAAAACGTCGGCTGGCTGAGTGGAAGGCCACTTTTTATCGACAAGAGGTGCGACAGGTGAATTTTGGCCAAGTCCTCAGAGGAAATTTCGTGTACACAGAAATGTGTGTTTCCCTTGAAGTTTTTCGTCGAACTTTGGCATGCGGAAAATTTCTGTGAACCACTATCGAGAGCTTTACGACACGCCCCATCAGAGTCTTAGAAAATTTGCTTGCAGCACTCGCAAATTTAAAAGAACTCGAAGAGGGCTGTCGCAAAGAAGGGTTATGGAAGGGGCAGGTCATCGCGTTTGACGGTCATCGAAGGAGAAGGTCTTCGCGTGCGAAGGTCATCGAAGGAGAAGGGATTCGCGTGCGAGGACCATCGAACGATAGGCCCATCGATCATAACAATCAGGCTCAATATAAAGAGGAACACTGATACCATAGTTAGAACGTGGCCAAACCTGATGTTCAGACTGGTCAAAAGTCAGGTTTCAGGCTTGATAAAAATGGACGTTACTTATTTTAGACTCATTACCCTACCACACTCAGAGAGTAAAAGAGACTTCAATCAGGGTTTTCCAAATTTTCCTCTTTCCAGAGCCAGTGCTCTAGGCGTAGGCCTACTTTTCAAGCAAACCACTGCAAGTTATTGATCGTTAATCAATTTGCTCCTCTAAAGATCATCTAATGTGAAGATTATCGCGTGGGAGGTTCATCGAAGGAAAAGGTCATCACATGAGGGCACCATCGATTGAAAGGGGCATTGATTCACAACCTCCAGGCTCGAGATGAAGAGAAAGGCTGACACTCTAGTAAGAAGGTGGCAAAAACTAAGTGGTCAAAAGTAAGGTTTCTCGCTTCAGAAAAAAGTAAATCAGCCATTTAAAACTTCCTTATTACCTTTCCTTGCTCAGAGAGCTAATGAGACTGTTCAGAGCCAGCGTTCTAGGCGTAGGCATTCTTTGCGTAGGCAAGTATTTGAAGAGCTGGTCTCTAATCGATTTGCTCCTCAGGGTTACCAGTCGGTTCTTAAATGTCGTAATTTTCAATATTCTGATCCAAGTCTTTGGAAGTCCAAGATCTGTTTTTCTTAAAGAAGTCGTATGATCAGCCAAACAGATCCCTGAAAATCCAATGTCTCATTCATTGAAGAAACATTTGTGCACAGCGTTGATTCGAGATGTGAAAGAAAGCTAATGAAGTTGGACAATGAAGTCTTAGTGATACGCTTAACTAGGAGACACCCTACCACGGCAAGGAGCATCGGCTATGTTTCGAAAGCAAAAATTTCCGACACCGTGCCACGGCAAGGAGCATCGGCTATGTTTCGAAAACAAAAATGTCGTGAAAGTCCAACACGAGACTGGTTCGCTTAACGTACTTCCTACGGAGATATGCTTCTTTCCTGAAATGCTTCTTTCTTCAAAAGACATTGAATTCTGGAAAGCATTACATTTGACTGTTGACTCTTGATTCCAACCATGCGACGTTGCATAGTTTGCATTTCATTGCAATTTGTAAAACGAGAAACCGCCAACCGTCATACATCGTCACAAACCGACCAAGCCACTCAAACTCACACACACAGGCACTTTTGAAATGATTCTTTTGCAATACACTCTAAAAATAAGCAAGAAATGCGCCTTCTGACACATCTGACCCAAAAAGCAAACACAAATGCCACCAACCTCATGTCCCCCGGCGCGCACCATGCCATGTGCTGTCCATGTGCTGCATGCTCTCCGTCACAACATACACTTCAGCTACGAAATCCGAATTATGAAATCACCGATAAGAACTTCCCAGCTCACCATTTTGGTGCGGCATTCGATTTCAGAGTATATAGGGCATGAGGGTAATGCTTTCGCGAAATGCTCCTCGAATTACTCGTTAACTGGCGCATTAGGGGTACACAACGTGACCTTAGCTACACACTAATCGAAACCGAATGAAATAAACTTCAGACTGCATAAACCCGTAACGGCACAGAAAAAAAACCGCGAAACCTCCAAAAACGAAACCAAAGAAAAAAACTACAAAACACCATTCGACGTATCTCAACCTAAATTTACAATTTGACGAAGGTTTTGCTGTGTTTGTGTGTGCGGCAGTAGCACACGCTTTTCTCACCCGTCCTGGCCGTCCAACCCCTCTGCTAATCACGTGCCAATGAAGCCCCCATTTGAATTTTTTTTTGATGAAGAAGAAGAAACTAAAAGCAATAAAACCCCAAAATGTCAGTGAAAATATTCGCTTCACACAACTGCAAGTTTCGGCGCCGGCACCGCCGTGTTTATGGACCTGGTCGCAGCGGCAATGTGGTCGTAGCGCCAGACACCGCACAGACAGAGCTCTGTCTATTTTCGACAGAAATAAACAAAAAAATGCGATTGCGTGCGATTAAATTTGAAATAGACCTCAGAGGGAATTTGGTAACAGTTTTGAGCGTTTTCTGGCCAAGGGCAAGTCAGCTGCGTAAAGCACAATAACAGAGACTCCCCCCCAACAGAAGAAGCGCGATCAGCTGCCGTTGATGACGACGAGTGCGTATGCGGTGCGGCGCTGGACGATCTTGCGCCCCTCATTTGTTGTATTTTACAATTCATAAAATTTATCGAGATACAATATTTTTCTACCGGAAGATATTTCAAAACACGCGTGTAATCTTTGTTTGGTCGCCTACTTTTGAACTCATTCCGAATGCGTGAGGTTTACAAACGCCCATTAATTTTAATTCATTTTGTGGCCGCTGTTGCTGTGGCTGGGCTGCCTTGTGGTGCTGTTGATGGCGGCGGTGGCGGTGGTGGTGGTGGCTTTTATGCGCCTTTTCTCTTCAACGGAGTAGGAAACTAAACCAGTATTATAATTCGTGGCATAATCATAATAGCCCGTCTAGCGCTAGCAATGCGTACAGACGGCCGGGGCTGGCTGAGTGTGGCGTGTATCTCTATGCGTCTGGCGTTTGATTTATGTGTGTAATTTGTTTAGAGGTCAGTAACTGGACGTGCCACTGAGGAATTGCTAGTTTGTGATAATTTGAAAGTTTCATTTGCTGGACTCTTGGATACAGCACACCAAGTGGATGGCGGTGTTGCTACTGCTGCAATGAGTATCTCTCTGCGAGAGTCTGTGTATATTATGCTTTCATAATTAAGTACGGCTTTTACTTTCAAATTGGACTTATGTGTAAAGTTTATGAATTTTTGTTTTCGCTGTTGGTCGGCTGGTTGGTGGGTTACAAACGAGCGGGCTTATGCAACGGTTGCAACATAGTGCGAGGCCTTAAGTGCGAAGGTATTAAGTGGTAAGCGCCACCTGACTTTTTCAAGGGCTTTACGACGGTCGATTTGCTGATCCGTGTGGTGCTCTAAAGCGATCGGCTTGTCCTTGAAGTTTGAGGGTCTGTCTTCAGCTGTCAGGGTTACAGACATGTACCAGCGATCAATTATCAAGTTATCTGCAGATCACTCAAAGTCTGTGACAGACTTGTACACATTCCTTAAATAGGTCTAAGCCAATTAGTTCATCTGGTCAATTTCAAACAGCTTGAATGTGAACAAACTCTAAGCAGCCTCAAAAGGGACTGAAAACCCGCACAAGGTTTGACATCGTCCCATTTGCAGAGTTCTTAAATTGATCGAAACCGTAGCCTAATGGACATCGATAAAAGTTTCTAGTGTCATCTATATTCAGCATTGAACTACAAGGGTTGCTGTCTTCGATATCAGTGAAGATAAATTTAGTTTTGAAATTTTAGACAAACATTTGCCCAAAATTGCAAAGTTTTGTTCCAAATTTGAATGCTTTCCAAGGACTTTAAACTAATCTATTTCAACGAATAGACGTTTTCAACCAACATTTTTAAACTAAAAGCTAAGATTAAGGTTCAAATTTGTTGTACTCCGACAACCTGACCAAAATTTAAAATTATCTCCAAAAATGTCAGATTTTTCTCGAAATGTAAACGTATTTTCCAAATTCGATGCTTTCAAAAATCTCACATTTCTGGCTGAAATTTATATGCTTCGTTTCAATTTTGTGTCAAAAATTGTACCTTTCGTTCAAAATTTGTACGTTTTTGGCCAAGATTATATTTTTTTT
This sequence comes from Eristalinus aeneus, assembly GCA_955652365.1. Taxonomy (NCBI): domain Eukaryota; kingdom Metazoa; phylum Arthropoda; class Insecta; order Diptera; family Syrphidae; genus Eristalinus; species Eristalinus aeneus. The sequence goes on from OY019133.1 coordinate 36,221,395, forward strand.
TTAATTTGTTCAAAATTTGTACATTTTTAGTCAAAATTATTTTTTTAAACTTCAGAAGTTTTCCTAAAATTTTAAATTTTTGCCGAACTTTTTTTCCCAAAATCCAGTAGGGTTTCCTAAAATTGTTTAATCAATTTAGTTCAAAATTTTTATATTTTTCGCCAAAACTAATTTTTTTTATTCCAGTAGATTTCCTAAAATTTTAAATTTTTGCCAAGCTTTTTTCTCAAATTCCAGTAGGTTTCCCAAAATTTTTTGATCAATTTAGTTCAAAATGTTTACGATTTTGTTCAAAATTTGAACTTTATGTTCAAATTTAGAACTTTTTGCACCAGGGAACCTTCCTTTTTTTTGGACGTTCCTTGTTTCTTCTATGCTTTTTTAAACTGTATCAATATCCCATCATTTCGCCAGCACATCTTCTCCCTTCACGCCAAATCAAAACAACAAAAAAAAAACAAGTTATCAAGAAATGTGAAATAGGAATATAAGCGGCTTTTGCATCCCCTGTGTATGAATACCCCGTTGAGAGCTCTTGTATCCCCGCATTCGTTTATAATGATCCCCATCGCCATTGTTGCCGTCGCAAATTTCATATCCTGCATCTCTTCCCCGCCCCAACCACACTCGTCATCCACACACAACACAAGTCATTCTGCTACATGAGTTTCATTACAAAAATGCTGCTCTCCCCAGCGGTTCGCTTTGCCGCCATTGCAGGCGTTCTTGCAATTTTATTTAAATTTTGATATCCTATTATCCCAGACTAGAAGCAAATTACCTCCCAGACTCAGCCAAGAACAAATCCACTCCGGTGCATAATGCACCCCGGGAAACCAAACATTAGCACAAAGCTATTCCATGAACTCACTCACTCACTCAGGCACACACGTACTCACAGACATTGGCAGTCCCCAATAGACTATGACTGAAGGAGAGAATCACGCAAAGGACGATGTGATGGGAAGAGGAAAAAATGAAATAAGGTGAAACAGGAATGTTTAATAAATGAGGGTTGGACTTACACACCGGCGCGCGCACACACACCCGCCCCGTCGTCGTAACACATTTACATCCCCGTATTGATATCCTTACCATTCATTTCACAAATGTGCGCGCCTCCTCACCGTGTTCTCGCTCCACAGTCGGTGGATTTGATGTGGAAAATTTCATGCTGATGGAAATCCATAGAAAGTATTATATTTGATTGTTGCCGGCAGGATACAGTCGTTTCGGTCCCCTCAGTAGCCTAAGTATCGACATGAGTACAATCACCTATAGGGTTCTGTAAATACGGGCTCTTTGCGCGTGCAAAAAATAGAAGAAATACAACTGAAATACCCCTCCTCAGCATTGACACACACACGTACCACCCGACTAACTGAACGTTGCATTGTTAGGTAAGCAGAAATCTGAACATGGATTGAGAGGACTCAGAAATAAAACAACCCACTGGAAATATTGCAAAAGGGTTGAAACTATACGTGAGCATATGAAACGTTATGCAGAGAGCTGTTCTCGTTAACGATACGTACCTTTGGCTTGAGCGTGCCGAGTGTAGGGGAAAGCACGAGCAGCACAATGTGTGCTCCAGCCGACATGTGTTGAATTGCGTTTGAGATTCTGTGTGTGCGTGGTGGCCACATTTTGGTTAGTTGATGTGAATTCTTTTTTTTGAGGATGTTCTTTCTGAATAAGGTGTAAGCTGTAGCTTCGTTTGAAGGTGAACAAACAGCATTTTGACTAATTCAGGAAGTCGTAATTTTTGTCTTAAATCAGGTGCAGTACAGTCCTGTTGGCATGTCTTATCTTAAAATGTTTGATACTTTTTGGAAACAGCTTCAATTTGTCTAGCCTGTGATTTTACTTGGTCTCAAACTTTAAAGAAAAGTCAAATCTAAGCTTCGGCATGCATGCCAGTTTTTTAAGGATCAACTTGAACATTTTTGGAACCTTTTCATTTTTAGCCCTTATTAGCAGACCTTAACAAACAGTTCCAAATCTCAAGATAACTATAAAATCTATAAATTTATTGTCACTCTATCTTACTCTTATAATCATCACCTGCCTCTGATTTTAGCCGCACTTATGATTTTTGATCAACATTTCTTCCCAGAAGTACTAAAATTATTTCGTACCCTTTTGATTTCAAATTTAAACAACTTATAAAAGAAGATCTAATTTCTACAAGGCCCTTCCCCAAATATTTAAAGTCTGTTAATTTAGAACCGTTTTAAGTTTTTTAAATTATGTACATTTTTGACAAATTTTGGACGTCTAAGTCGGTTTTATCCTTCTAAGATGTGTCCAAACCCAAAATGCCAAAAATCTGTCAATTTAGAACCGTTTTTAGTTTCTCAAATTATGTCCAATGTTGATAATTTTTGGACGTCCAACAGCCTGTGTTTTATATAACCAAGAGTTCCGACTACCTTCTAGCTGTGATACTACTCTATATACCATATTTGTTTCTACAACTCTTTGAATTCAAAACCTAAAGTAATCTAAATCCTTTAGGAATACTAAACTTGTCCCCATCCCAAAGATTTTAAAAACTTCTTAAACGTAGGCCTTCATTCAATTTTGCACAGCTTACATGCCTAAATTTCCGACGGAAAACTTTCATAAAAATTTCAACCAAATCATAAATCATCTAATGTATTTTAAGTCCTTCGCAATAAGGACTAAATACAGAAATTTTGGCTCAGTGTCCGCTGCTATTACAGATTTTGGAATTTAGGCCTAAATGGATGCCCTAAATCCAAAGTTTCAAAATGTCGTACTCTGAATTTGTATTCTTGCCCTTCATTAAGATTCTCGTAAAAAGACAGAATTAGCTACTATAGATGTGGCCGCCGTGGCGTAGTGGGTAGAGTGCGACGATCACACGCTGAAGGGTCTAGGTTCGATTCCCGGTTGAACACATCAAATTTCTCACGGCACCACCTCTTTCGAGCTGCTGACAACACTCAAAGAGTAATAACTGTCTAAGAAAACTTCTCAAACTTCGCCGTTCGGAGTCGGCAAAAAACTGAAGGTCCCTTCTACTCGTGAGAGAACAGTAGCGCGCACTAACAAGAGGAGTTGATGAGCAAGCTAGGCCCCCTGTGGACTGTCGCGTCAACAATTGTTATTGTTATTAGATATGGCCCCTTAACAAGGTATCATTCTGACCGATCACGAAAGATAGAAAAGGTTGGGCCAGAAAACAGAAATTTCCCTCTCAAAACTTCTCTAATTTGTTTTTTCTTGTATATTATTACAATACGAGTATATTGCACTTTGATGAGTTTGGCCACCATGGGAGAGCTCTTGGAATCAGAAATTTAGGCACCCAAAATTTTGCACATTGTTTGGAACATCGTCGCTACTATAGTCGAGAGTCAAACTTTCCCGACGCATCTACGTCGACTGAAGAAAGTGTAAACTCTTACATTGGAAACGGTACCTCACTCATCCGTGTCTTGCCTGACACCAATTTAGTTTTCTCGATCACCATGATCTTTACCACGACGACGCCGTCGCGGCGTCTCCAAGTCCATCCCCATTGGAAATGTCAATCAACAAGTTTACACACTTCCTCTCGGTCTCGGCCTCAAGTGCGCCGGGGAGGGTTGACGGCAATCCTCATTCACACCGAGTTAAGTAAACATTTTAACAAGTCAACTCATCTCACCGCTGCCATGTACACTCATCTGCCGTCTATTTATAGACAAACTCATGTGGCAAACAACCAAGAGGTGTGTCCCTCAATCTTGCCATTTGTATGTATCTCAGTAACTAGCCCACAGCCGCGACTGGAGCATAATTACTCACGTGAAAAACATTGGTTGGTCTTAGGCCAACTAAACACCAAACCGCACACACCTAACCCTCGTTGTTACGGTGTGGCGAAGTGAAGGAAACATAAGTGTATCTATGCAACGGCTAAGCGAAAAATGTGATGCAATCCTCCAGCGAGCGCTTGCTCACCATATTTATGTTCAATGTTACCACATGTGACACACACATGAACGTGCTGTAGATAGAGAGATACATGTTGCATGGAACGGGTGCTTCTCGCCTGCTGCTCCACTGACTCTATGCGCCACACTCCACAATCTCTGACGCAAGCGCAAACACCTTTCTTGCACGGTTTCACCGCGGTGATCAAAGCGTGTGGGGATACAACTTCAAGTTCAAATATCATGGCTGAGTAGCGGTTTAAGCCGCCATATGCATGTAGCGCGCGTTGTGCATGCACGTTTGCTTGCCTATGGTGCCGAGAGCTAATCCCAGTTTGGTCAACCAGGCTTAGGAGAAGTGAGAAAATGGAAAAAAAAAATTGAACCTCCACTCGTGCGAATGTGACGACACAGTTGTGTTGGTTTACACCTCGCATGCAAATTACCTGGCGACCCAAGAATGAAAAAGAAAGAAGCAAACAAACTTCACTGGTATCTAATGGCAATTGCTTTTGACATTTCGCTGTTTGATCGCGCCGAAGGGGGTTGCTCCTGGGCTATCTCTTGGCTCGTCTTTCGATGCGCCGGGGAGCGATACACGTGCATGGCAATGTATGCCAGTGTCGATGGTTGTCTGATGAGGTGGATGCGGTTGAGACTCGTAAAAGTCAAAAGTTATCATCTTTACGCGCTGCTGCGGTGCTCCGCTGGCTGCTCATGTACGCACGCCTGACGGAATGGTCTTGTGAATGTTTTCGCTATTTTTTTTAGGTTTGATTAGGTAACCGCACCGCGAATTAGTATTCCGCGAGAGCTTATGGTTTAATGATTGCTTTGGGTTTCGCGTTGCTGGTGTGCTTGTATTTTCGAATTCAACGAATGTAGTTCATTTGTGTGCATAAATTGGTTGTAGTCAATGTTATCTTTCTAATAAATCGCCTTCGTATGTGATTGACATACAATAAGAGTGCGATAGCATAAAAACCTTGCACAGTAAGTGAACTTTAAATTTTGAAAGACATACACGGCCAGTAGTCAAATAGCGAGTAGCAGCGAAAATTGCCAAAGACAATCGAAAGAGAACGGTGAGCCAGTAAGGAAATGTTTTGGAGGATGACACAAATGGCAGTGTGTATGATTTACCCTGCAACGTGAGGTGGTTTAACTGCGGCAAGCGATGTATGTTTTACATCGGCGAGACGTATGTAGCCAGTGATTATGGTTGTATGCAAATGAATTCATTTGAAGTGAACACACGGGACGCGAATTGCTAGATTCATGCGACATTTAGTTCTTCCTTAATAAGGTGATGAGTGATTTGAATGTTTGAATTCATATGCAAGGCATTGCGGTGAAGAGAGGGGGGGCTGGGATGGGGACCCAGCCATTTTTCGTGTTAAATTAATCTGATGTTGAGGAGTTTGTAAGCTGCCAACCTGCCTAAAAATTTACCATTCCTTGGTAAAAAAAGGCTAGGGTTTGAATCACAACTGTCATAACAATTGAATTGACACATCAATTGCACTGAACTGTTTCAGTTATAGGTGGGACCAGATTTTTCATTTAACTGACATTATTTGTTTTTTATAGTAAAAGTTCTTGGAGTTCGAATCACTTCCAGGAAGTATTTAAGAAATATTCACTGAAGTCAATTTTTTGTCTTATATAATAGAAAGAGTACAGTGTCTACGGAGAAAATGTTTATTTTTGCGGTAAAAGTTACCAGGGTTCGAATCTCAGTGTCTTAAAATCTTTAGTTTTCGATAGTTTATGTACCTTTGGTGGCAGAAAGAAATTACTTTGTGTGGTTAAGGTTACCACGGTCGCCGTGGCCGAGTGGGTAGAGTGCGACGCTCACACGCCGAAGGGTCTAGGTTCGACTCCCAGCTCAACACCAATTTTTCGAATTTAACGGCACCACCTCTTTCGAGCTGCTGACAGCACTCAAAGAGTAATAACTGTCTAAGAAAGCTTCTCAAATTTCGCCGTTCGGAGTCGGCAAAAAACTGTAGGTCCCTCCTACTAGTGAGAGAACAGTAGCGCGCACAACACGAGTAGTTGATGAGCAAGCTAGGCCCTGGTCCCCCTTTGGACTGTAGCGCCAACAATTATTATTATGGTAAAAGTTACCAGGGTTCGAATCTCGATGAGCAAAAGTAGCAAGATTTCATTTCACTTCATTCACTATCCGCTATAAATCTATTTCAAATGTGGCTAAAGTATCTTTATTGGTGATAAACAAATATTTTGTATAGTTAAAGTTCTCAAAAGAATCTCAGTCACAAAAAATATTTAGTTTGTACGAATTTACGTTAATTTTAGATATAAGTCATTCAAAAAGATGGATCATGTAATTTTGGTGATTGAAAGAAGATAAATCGTGTGGTAAAAGTTACCCGGGTTCGAATCTCAGTCGCCAAAAATATTTCTTTTCTACGAAAATCCTTCAATTTTCGAAATAAGTTATTTAAAAAGATGGGTTATGTAGTTCTGATGTGGTAAAAGTTACCCGGGTTCGAATCTCAGTTACCAAAAAAATTAGTTCGTGCGAAATTCCTTCAATAGCCGATATAAGTCATTTAAGAAGATCGCCATATATTTTTGGTGGTGGAAAAAAGAATCCTCGTTTGGTAAAAGTTTCCCGGGTTCGAATCACGATCGGAAAAAATATCAAGTTGTACTTATGTATATCCGCACATATGTGCTGAACAAACAGGTCTGAAATTTTGCACTGAAGAAATCAATATTTCTTCTGTAGTAACACTTTCCGGGGTTCGAATTACATCAAATATCTTTTAATTTTTTCAATTTTTAAGAAACAAAAAAGTCGCTCTTGTTGTCAAAATGATTGTCAAAAAGCCACGACTCAAAAGACATCATATTCAATTTTTAAAGTGTGACAAGTTTTCTCAGCTGGTTTGATTCGTGGATTTTTAAAACCGTCTTCCAACTCACGCCACAACAAAAAAAAAGTCCAACCACCAAGTCAGAATCAAAAGACAGAACATCACGTCTTCCGCTTTTCATTCGCAATCAGTTGCCACCATCATCAACATCATAATAACCGGGCCGTGCACACGGTGACAGAACAATTGGCACCATCCACCACTCGAAGAATCGCACAGCAGCAGCGCCGGCAGTCACCATTGCAATCACAGCTGTCATCGCTGCTGGTGGTCTTCTTTCAATCCTCCCACAGAGAGAGAGAGATGGTTGCACAATCATCTAAAGTGCCATTGCAAATGCAGAAGCCCACCGGGGGGACGTAACCAGAAACTCTGTCTAAGAAGGTTGATTTATTAATCGCGCGACTGAGATCTCGGCGCGTCACCATCGTCGTCGTCGTCTGCGTTTGATTGGCGCGATTGTGTGCCATTACCTTGGACGGTGGATGGATTGATCGCGAGCACACCACCGCCATCATCATCATCAGCGTGGCTCACAATAAAGCCATGGTTGAGCGGATTTTGAATTTGCCTACTCGAGTGGATTTATTTCCCCGCACCGCCATTCAAGAGGCAGTCGTGCCGCGGAATGAGAAATCAGCCCTAATTGTCCATATCTCACTTGTTACACAATGTGTTCGCCTAGTTCCACGCTTCTGCCTAATCACCGCATCAGTGAATGAAGCTGTCAAAAATCATGCCTTCATTCTTTTCCGCGACGGCGGCGAGTGTGTGTGCACGCACTATGACTGTCGAATGTTAACCCCTTTGCACTCGGAGCCGGGCTTTGTAGTCGCTCAGTCATGCGAGTTCAACGAAATGAGTTCGTTTCTGTTTTTCTGCTGCGTTTTCCTCCCCGCGTTTTTTCTTCTATTTTTGCTTGTCAGTCGGAGTCGGGGCTTGTGTTTCACAGCCAGGGACTCTCTGAAAGCCGCGAGTGTCGAGAGTTCACGCAGCGTGTAATTAGAGGCATGGGGTCCGTCGCTGAAGAGTGGAATTCTGAAAATTGTTTGTTTCTAGAGATTCTGTTCGTTTTTTTTTCTGTAATTTTAATGGAGCACTTTGGTGGGCATTATGGTCAAGCGAAGCAGCGGTCATTAACGAATGTTCTGAGAAGGGAATGATGTCTTAGGTTCCCCGATGATGTTGACAAGTCACTGTCGAAAAGGGCCTGCGACCGGGGGTGATTTTGACCTAAACCGAAGCACGGAGCAGCAGAATGAAGACAACGAAAGATGATGATCTCAGCAGTGAGTGGTATTCCGTACAGGAGAACGAGCGTCAAGCAACTGCAATTCGAATGCACTTCACAAGTGAACGGCAGCGGCTTGTTTGGAATGCCTGTCACTCGAGAGGTTGAGAGGTCATGGAAGCGGCTGCCAGCGGCTTGCATAACCAATTTGATTGTTAGTGAATGTGATTTGTCATAGACTAAGGCCGGCCGTTGATGTGCACGGATGTCGCCTGACAGGGAGCGGGAGGCGAGCACCGAAAGAATTTCAGTCAAATCTGCAGACCTGCTCTCAAGGACTTGCAAATACACCAAAATACTGCTCTTAAGCAAATAACCTTAGTCGCTTTTAACCAGTATTGACGTTGAACATGAAACAGAGCCAGCAGCGAGCGAACACGAAGGCAGCACTGAGCACCAAGAGAAGGTCACCTCGGGCACACAGCAGCGCTGGGTGGTTCCAGAAATGATAGACTGTTGCTTCTCAAATTACATCCCAACTAATAACATGCAGTTTACCGTTTGCTTACCTACCCACACACTCACATCTGCACGTCATGTTCGGCTCTGGCTACGGGCTGGGCCCGTAGATCCTCTGTGAAAAGGGAACGAGACAAAACACAGGTAGGCCTGTACCTAAACGTGCCTGTAAACACTTTGATTGTCTTAATGGCTGTCAGACATGCAAGCCAACACCCTCTCCGCCTGCTCATTCATCATCCCAGTCATCGGCGACGTCGTCAGCGCCATCATCATCATCATCATCGTTCGGCTAAGACGAAAGTAAAACCAGGCATTAATTACAAAATCGAACCGAAAGCAAGCCAGGGCGGACGAACAGCCGGTATATTTCTGCACACACACACAACTGTGGGTGAACGTTTGCGGCAATTAATAAATCTCAAGTCTCCAGTTAAAATCTAATTGATTTAGAAAGTGAAATGGTTTGTTGCCGGGTTGTAGTCGCATTCTAATTGCTGGTTTTCTGATGGGGCGGGTGGGTGATGGAGTTGTAATCGGGGTTAGGGGGATCTGAACGTGGCATGTGCCGAATCAAACATTCACAGGCACACTTGCTAACGTCGTCACCGTCGTCAGCGTCATATGGTTTGCATTGAGGTGTGCTTCCTGCTTCAGTCGACCAAAAAGTGTACTGGACCTTAACTGCGACGCGAGTGACGCGGTGATTGGTTTGGCTGAGTGAGTGACTAAGCTCCGCTTGTGGGGAGCAGGTTTTGTTGTGAGTTATGGCCTGATGTGGTAAGGAGAACGTTCTGTTGGGAGGGCGAAGGGAGAAGAGAGGTATGCTGTTTGTTGAGAATAAGCGGGATGGACCTTGATACTTTGGCACTTTTGCGATGGTGAGAGTTGTAGAAGGAAATTGTTCAAAGAAAGAAAGTTGCACATTATCGTGTCGCCTGGATTCGTGGTGACTGTAGCTCTGCCGGATGTTGTTTGGAAGTTCTTAAAAAACTTAAGAAACCCAATTTCGTGAAAATTATGAAAAAGCTTCAAATTACTTTTGTGAAATGAAGAAAACATGCAAGGAATTGAACATGGAGCATGCTGGGACACTTTCGTTAGCTCCTGGTTCTGGTCTGTGACCAAATTTGGATACAGCCCGGAATTTTGGGCTGTTCTTCCTCTGTAGCTTGTTGACATTTTTTTGTTGTTGGAGGTTGAGATATACTGCACTGGAGCGCTCAGACTCAAATATTGATCCATTGTACTACTTTTTGCAAAATATTAATTGTTGAAAATTTTGGGCCCTTCGTGTTGCCCCAGGGATGGATTTTTTTGGCATTTTGCAGGATTTAGGGCGTTCCTGGCGCCTACTTGGGAAGTTTGTCTATTCAACATTAAGGATCTCTAGGGACCTAGCTTAATTGACGTTTCGATCACTCTGGACTTAAACCGGTTCAAAATTGTTTGCCCCTCTGATTTTAGATTTCTGTCCATCTCTCGATACTCATTGAGAGTCTTGCTAGATTTCATTAATTGAGAGAGGGTCATGCTGGCAAACGTCTCTTGGTCACCTAAGCTTTGCTTCAAAAGCGGTCAAACAGCCTTCAGAACGTCCAACCCAACAGTGCTATAAAGCTACGCTTCAAAAGCAATAAAATAGCCTTCAAAATGTCCAACCCAACACCGCCTTCAACGCATCGTTTCCAACCTTTCCTTCGAAAGGTCATCGAAACGATGACAAACTCTGCCAAAGTACCAGGTGTGTTTAGGATGATTAACGACATAACCTCTGTTGTCTTACCAATCAAACATTCACTTGTCCGACAAGCACAACATTCCACGGGGGCACCTATCATCGCTTTAAAAAAGTGTCAGCTAACATGTCAAACCTCAAATCTGAACACCCGCAAAACAAAAAAAAAAAAAAAATAACCAACAACCACCAGAAGTCACCAGAAGCTACAACTTCGCACAAAACGCGCCGCGCTAAGCTCGCTGACAAACTGCCATTTGTCACTGACACCGCACAAAACACCTTCTCGATTCTCAATCATATCTGCAGCGATACTGAGAATTATGCAAAAAATCTTGTTCTCCTGCAATGAGTAACATAATTTATCTCAAACTGTCCTCGAATTGTACCTTGATATGAGTGGTGCGGGGGGTGAAAGAAGAACAACACTTCTTGGTGGTCGATGTTAACATCTCGCAAACCCGTTAATATCCACTGAGTAGGCCAACCCACCGCTTATATCACCATTTTTGTCGCTTGTTGTTGTTGCATTTGTATCGCATCTCAATCATTCATCCATCCAGCGCGAGCCGCACAGAAGTTCTCACGATCATGCGACACGGTTACCAGTTCACCATCATCATAAGTGCGATTCGCGTGTAATGTGCCTTCGGAATCAAAATGAATTATTCCAATTGCTAATGCATCTAGATACGATTACATACTGCGAACGTATAATTACGTCAAGCTAGAGAAACAGTTGAAGCACTGTGCCACAGCATAAGGTGCCACTCGTGTTGACCGAGAGACGCGAGACGTGCAAACCCGCCTAGGTGAGATTTTATATATTTTTATTTGCAATTGATGGTGGTCATAAATATTAATAGATATTATGCGCACATATAATTAAAGAGAGAAAAGCAGGCAAAACAGAAAAAGAAAATGAAAAATCTGAGCATGCATGTGCAGCGCGATACGTGCATTCGCGTCATAAAATTGCATCTCATGCCGGTTTTTATAATCTTCCGGTGTGGGAATGAATAGAATAAGGATTAGCTAATGGGTCGGGCGGTGCAGCGCAATGCGTTCAATGGTGGTGAAGTGAAGCGTTTTTTTTTTCTTTATGCAACAACTCTCGATTTCTTTATGAGAGTGGTGGAACCGTTAATGCGATATGCTAATTGAGTGGAGCGATGACGGTAAAGGGATGTCTGTTCGATTTCTCACGACCTTTTCGGTGATCTTTTGTGGAGTATACAGTGGTTTGGTTGGAAATCATTGAATGCAGTTTAATGTGCAAAATGATCTGAGATTTGTCTTGAGGCACTAATTGAGGGAGATGGCCGCCGGGGCGTAGTGGGTAGAGTGCGACGCTCACACGCAGAAGGTTTGATTCCCGGCTGAACACCACGAATTTGTTTGCACTTTCGAGCTGCTGACAACACACAAAGAGTAATAACTGTCTAAGAAAACGCTTCTTAATCTTCGCCAATCGGAGTCGGCAAAAAGTGTAGGTCCCTTTTAATTGTGAGGGAACAAAAGCGCGCACAACACAAGTAGTTGATTAGCAAGCTAGGCCCTAGTCCCCTGTGGACTGTCGCGCCATGCAATTATTACTAACTGAGGGAGGATATCTTCCTTCAATGTTTGCGCTCTGAATTTTATTGGTTTTGTGATGGTACACATTTTTTAAACTGGAGTCTATTGAGTCTACAACTTTGTTAATGCTTAAGTGAATAGGAAAAATTTATCAGAGAGAGTTTTTCCCCCTTTTTGAATTTTTGAGAGCGGATGATCCACTTTCAATTGATCTACCACATTCACTAAAGAATGCCTAAAAAATGTTAATAGGCGTCGTTGGCAATTCGAGAATCTGTCACTATGCAAGGCACCTTGGGTCAGATAAAAGACACCTAGAAGCACAAAATTGTTAGGCTGTCAAAGAGAAGCCAATTGTCAAATTTTGTGTGGAGATAAAAACATTTCCAACTGATCTCCCACATCAAATTGAGGAAAGTACAGATTTTCTGATCCAAATATGAACTATATCGTAGAGAAGCAATAAAAGTGTGTGATAAGATCGCGCAAAAAATCCCTGTACATTCATAAAAAGTCACTTCAAACTTACGCACAAGGAACCAAGAAGATCACGAATGCGGTCACTGTACATTCATAAAAAGCCACTTTAAAGTTACGCACAAGGAACTATCTTTCCACTTTTATAAGTGATCTACCGCGAAAAATGACTATCTGGAACAAAATTTAATTAAACCTATTGACCAGTGACATATGTAGCTCTGTCAAATGCTCGGCAGATCACTGTGGCTATAACACATCATTCAGTAAGTCCCGGGACATGCTCCACTAACAAAAAAATTAATTGTAAATTAATAATTTTTATTTTAAGGGGCCCCGATATGTCCCGCGACTTATTGAGTGTTCTGCTACATTTCAACGCTTAATGGATTTACATTTTCTGTTAATATGCGGCACTGGTCGCCGTGGCGTATTGGGTAATGTGCGACGCTTACACGCCAAGAGTCCAGGCTCGATTCCCAGTTGACCACGTCGAATTTTTCACGGCACCACTTCTTAAATTATAATGTTGCAAACATCTCCCTTCCTCCTTTTTGTCTTTTGAATTTTCCGGCTGTGTACAAAGCGCTACAGAGCTCATATCTGGCAATACTATACATCATTTGAAAGGTCTTGACATAACCTACAAAACGACCATATGCTATGATTAGTTTGGATATTCAGCAGTTAAAACGTGGCCGAAACTAGCGCTATTTTAAAGTTTTCCTTCGTCAAAGGCAAATCCTCTAGAGAAACGTTCCGTGAGATTAATGGTGTTTTGGGGGATGATACTCTATCACTTTGAACCGCGGAGGAATGGTTTCGACGATTCAGAGCCGGTGAAAACGACACCATGGATAAGCCAGCCGGCGGAAGACCTGTGACGACGAATACCGATCGAATCATGGAAATCATCGAGTTAAACCGGCATGTGGCATCTCGTGATAATGCCCAGGAGATGGGAGTTAGTCACCAAACTATTTGAAACCATCTGCAAAAGCTTGATGTTTGGGTGCCGCATGATTTGACACAAAAAAAAACGTTTGGACCGAATCAACGCCTGCGATATGCTACTGAAACGGAACGAACTTGACCCATTTTTGTAGCGGATGGTGACTGGCGACGAAAAATATATCACATACGACAATATCAAGCGAAAACGGTCGTGGTCAAAGGCCGGTGAATCGTGCCAAACAGTGGCCAAGCCGGGTTTGACGGCCAGGAAGATTTTGCTGTGTGTTTGGTGGGATTGGAAGGGAATCATCCACTATGAGCTGCTCCCATATGGCCAGACGCTCAATTCTATCATCTACTACGAACAACTAAACCGCTTGAAGCAGGCCATCTACCAGAAGCGTCAAGAATTGGCCAACAGGAAGGGTGTAGTGGACAACGCCAGACCACACACTTCGTTAATGACTCGTCAGAAGCTACGGGAGCTCGGATGGGAGGTTCTATGGCATCCACCATATAGACCGGACATTGCGCCAAGTGATTACCACCTGATCCTGACGATGGCGAATGCCCTTGGTGGTGTGAAGTTGAACTCAAAAGAGGCTTGTGAAAAGTGCCTGTCCGAGTTCTTCGGAAATAAGGAGGGGCTTCTACGAGGGGGGTATTATAAAGTTGCCGTCTAGATGCAAACAGATTATCGAACAAAACGGGGCATATTTGAACTAAATCCGAACACTGTAACACTTTCTACTCCATTTTTTTATTTTTCCTTAACTTTATTGTCGTGTTAAAGAATAATTGCGGCAAGGTCCCATGAGGCCAGCTTTCCCAGTTTATAACTTCAAGTCCAAAATTGCTGACAAATTTGATAGCCGAAGCAACCAACGTTAACAACGTTTCCCCCTGAACCAGCAAAGTGAATTGCTCATGGAATCTTAAACTCACCCCGATGCGAATTAAATTCATCCATACAACAGTTTCATTCGTATCTCAAAACGCCACTAAACTGAACAGCAATCTAACTCAAACTTGCTTTACAATCAGCGCCTTATATATCCAAGGCGCAGTCACAATCACCGCATGACGCGATGACAATTAACCGAAGTGCACGTACGATTATCCGCAGAATCGGTATATCACATCAGTTGGTTTCCGCCTCACAACGCGCTTTCAGGTTGCCTGCTGACCCAATAAAACCTTCAACGGGAAGATGATTAATTTATCTCAATCAGTTCGAGGAAATCAATTTCGATGCTGTAATTTCAATGGATTAACTACACCTCAGTCTATGGCTTTATGCAAACAATCATCCATTGGAATGGACGGCGGCACCCGATCGGGAGACTTAACGAAATTAATTTCTTGATTGCATGAGGTAATATCTTAACTCGTAAACGAACATGAAAGAAAAACTATAAAAGAAACTCCTCACATTATGTGGTGGATATCTGAGGCAACGGTCAGCATCTGCTGGGAGATCGGTGTGCCCAGACACTAACCCCGGTTTAAGCTGTCCCGAAAAAGAAGAAGGAAAAAAAAAACACAGCAAATCAAAACAGAAACACACAAAGCGCCCTAGAGCGTCGTTGGCTGATTGAATTTCTGCAGTTTTGCACTTTTGCACGAGCCATTCCACAAAATCCGGCAGCTATAGCACTTTAAGATACATCAGGATAAATGAAATGTGCCTTCATGTGTGCGTACCTGTGTGCACAAGCAAAATACATTCACTCCTGTACACACACGGTTTTTCGTTTGAGTGTGTTGCGACTGAAATGTGTATCTTCTAAATTGGCCAATTAATCCCAGTCACGATATTTAAAATGACTTTTGTGGAGAGCTGACGCTACCCGAGAAACACATGTATCTTGAGTCTGACGTGAGCTGCTCTATAGTATTTTTCCTTTGCCAAGTGATTTAGATATATTTTCCGCCATCTTCTACTTCACCTCTTTATTCAAAGTTCGGGTTCTTTTTGTTCGCAGTGCCCAGACCTCAACACAAAATTGATATAATTATTATATGTATCTACCCGAGTGCCTTGTTTTTTTTTTTTTTTGTTCCCCTTCTATTCGACGCGGTATTGTGTGCACTATAGGATTACTAATTGTATTTGATGGAGCCGAACAGACAGTGAGGCGGCTAGATGAAAATTATGTTCATCAAGTGGCTGTAAAACTGTGCCGAGTCACTGCTCTAGAGCGGGCGACGATTGTACGGCTGCGAACGTATCTGCATGTGTAGATTGCTTATTTTTTCCTTCGCTTGATTTAGATAGTCAAGATTTTAATGGGTAATGGGAGATACGTTACGTTTCACGAGTACATTTTGTTTTTCCTTTGACTTTGTTGACTTCTGGATAATAAAATGCAATGTGCACGAATTTTGGTTTTTATTTTGTTGTTTTGGCTGAGATTTGAAACCATTTTGGGGGCAACATGTGTGTGGTGAGTGAGTTTTGAACACGTGTTTAAGTTGAGAGAAGGGATTTACGAGCGAGTGGCGGCGGTCGCAGTCGAACAACAAGTGGTGATTCATGCCATTCGAATCATGCCGACAAAGGATAACTTGGCAACTTGGTGTCGTATACGTGTCATATTTTAAAACTTGAAAACTGGCTCATTTCTCCATCAAAATATGAAATTCATCAGACATAAGAGACCCGTCTATCGCCACAGCCATCGACAAGATCACACATAAATATAAATCAACATTGACACATAAGCAACTCTCACGCACAGCATAGAATAGTAATGATTTGCACGTACTACAAGATTCAAAAAAAAAAAAAAACAAAATTCCTGAAACTGTGTATGAATGCGGAAGATCGAAAGCATTCAACAAACTCTGGCCATTGTCATTGACACGTGCATGAAAAAAAGAGAAACACGAAAATGAGACAACAGGAGGGAGGGAGGAAGAAAATCAGACAATCGCAACATAATGAGATAAACTAATTGAAGTTCAATCATGTGCTGCGGTTGAAGTCTGAAGGTAGATCAGTTGACTGATTTTTTGGTTTTGCTTCCTTTTCTACTAGAGCTCGTTCTTCATGCCAAGCGTTTGATTTTGATCAGACTTGATGGCGAGATAGGCTTTTGCAACTTTCAAGTGAAATGGTACGATCTATGAAAGGCTCACCGTTCCGCAAGTGTGCTTAGGTTGACCAGATTGGTAAGATATTTGCTTACCTTTCAACGGGTAGGATCGTTCTGCGGGGAATGACACTTAGGACTGGCATTGCGCTTCCGACCTCAAGAGGTGACTTATTTAGCCTTCAAGTTGCTCTATATGAAACCGAAAGCGGGACGATAAGCAGAAAGGTAAAGAAAAGAAAGAGATGTTTAAGCAAAATGGTACTAGACATAATTATTGCGCGGGCTTGGGTACACCGAGGAATTTTTCAAAACCTCCAGGTTTGAGATTAAAATGGCGAATGAACCTAAGGTATGGACATCGAGAACTAAGCGGCAGTGCTGCTCAAGGATAAGGGCTAATCCAGCTCATTTCTATTTCGTTTTCTTGTGTTGCTGTTTTCATTTTAAAAATAACAAAGTACAGGACCAAATATGGATACTTGTGGTACTCCAACAAAAAAAAAATGAGAGAGAAGAAGAATTTCTTAGAATGGATGAAGGATGAGGGCTAATCCAACTCATTTCTATATCGTTTCCTTGTTTTGCTATTTTCATTTTAAAAGTAACAAAGTCCAGGACCAACGATGGATACTTGTGGTACTCCAATAAAAAAAAAAATGTGAGAAGAAGAATTTTAATTTTGCCTTCTTCGAATGGATGAGCGATGAGTGTTAATCCAGTTCATTTCTATATCGTTTCCTTGTGTTGTTGTTTTCATTTTACAAATAACAAAGTACAGGACCAACTATAGATACTTGTGGTACTCCAACAAAAAAAAAAAAAAAAAAAATGAGAGCGAAGAAGAATTTCTTAGAATGGATGAAGGATGAGGGCTAATCCAACTAATTCCTTTATCGTTTCCTTGTTTTGCTGTTTTCATTTTAAAAGTAAAAAGGAACAGGACCAACTATGGATACTTGAGGTATTCCAACTTATTCTTAGAAGGCCAGCAGTTTTAATACTTTATCCGAAATTCTTCAAGCACTATTGAACAGAAATGGATGGGTAGGCGAAAGATGAAGTTATTAAAAAGATAAGCCAGAGCTAGTCTGTTGTGCTGCAAGAAAGATTCTCCTTGAATTTGAAGCTGTTTAAAAATCAAGCGACATGAATGCCATATTTACCGATTTGCTGATATTTAGGATATCCTTTTACGTTTTTTCTTTTTTCATTGGTCTTACTTTATGACTCTCCCGTTCTTGAGTAACTTACTACTAGCGTTACTGTTTGCTACTAGATTTTTTTTTTATTTTTATTTTTGACAGATTTATTTTTTATTTTGTCGGAGAAAAATTTTGACAATTGTTAATAATTCTGTGAAGCTTTAGTGGTTTCTGCAGAGGAGCAGAAGGGAGAAGCTTTTTTACTTTTTCCAATCGAAGTTTGCAAGTTGTTAGGTCTGGTTGTGAATAGATATGACCACTGACGACACGTTCTGTTGGCAAGAAGACTAAGCGCATCAATAAAATTAAGGGCTGGACCATCGTCTTCAGGAATGGCAATGAAGTGTAAAATCAATCAATTTTCATTTTCATCAGGTCCAACTTATACCATAAGTGTCTCATTTTGATGAGTCTTGAGCATGTAAACTTTTTCGTTTCAAATTGACGGTAATTCTCAAGCTTTCCTTCCATTAAATTCACCTTCGTCTGGCAATTCATAATATATACATAATACGAGCCTTGAAATAGGAGTCACACAATACACAAGTCAGTCACAAGCCTCCAAAACTCATCCATTTACAAATCACGTAAATTTCCCAAGGTCCTCAAAGAGTCTGCTGGTTTGCACTCAGAACGATGAACACATTCCCAGCCCCTGCTAATCGCCCAACTCTTCTTAACCATAAAAGCAATCATTTATCTAATCGACCAATTGCTGGTAAAAGTAGGTAACCTTGTGGCACACCTACATAAATTTGCCAGACCCAAAGTTCTCAGCTCAGTAACAACTTTAATCCTCATTAAAAAAAAACACATAAAATCACCCAGCAACAACAACGAATCGAAGGCAATATCCAAGCGCACCTCAAGCTTCACAACGATAATCATCTACGCATGAAATCTTTGTCTGTTACTCCACAAAGCCATGCGTAACTTTTGCCTTGAAAAACATTTTTTTTCTGCCTTTGCGATTTTCGATTTTCTCACACGCATTGAGCTCAGTACACACCGCCAACTGGCGAGCAATCCATGAGAAGAGTCACTCACCGATAATCGCTTGACGAGCAACTTTCGGTGATGATGGTGTATTGGAGTATTTCCGGAAATACTAGTATCCACAGCCAGCTCCAAATGGAGGCGACTTGTGGGTGTAGCTTTGTTCCACCAAAAATCTGTTTCCACCTCCCAAACCAAACTGAAGAAACCACTCAAAACTCACAGACGTCTGTGAGGACAATTATGACGAGGAATCGTTGATCAGAATTTAAAATTCCATTCCATACACTCTCTGGAAACATGTTGGGCTTCCATTTCGAGTTTTTGTTTCTTTTTTCTGTCGTTTATGTGAGTTATTATTTTTTCACCAGTCCAGCCATTAGTGTTAAAGTCTCTTTTCAATTCAGGGTCAAATCAACTGACAAATACGGATGAAAGAAGGACAGCAGCTAAGTCGCATGATCAGCAGTTGAATCGATCGAGACACAGTGCGGTTGGTGTGTCTGTCTGTCTATGGATTTTTCTTCTTTCTTTTTTTTTTTTTTTTTTTGCAGTTTACACACAGTTTCTTAGTCATAAATACACATTACATAGTAATTACTTCCTACTGCCAAGCAGAGATTGCGAATAAGTGTGTAAAGACTTAACGAAACCTGCAACAAGCAACGTGAGGATCGGCCACGTACATATGCATTTGTATTTCTTTTTTTTTTCCATTTTTTTTTTGTGTTGTTTTCGACTTCAACTTTATTATGTGTTACTACCTTATCCGCCTTTACGCTCGATTGTGTGTACGTTGATTTTAATCATTTTGATTTTGCTTGAAGCACGAAATGAATAATAATTGTATGGTGCTGGGCTTGAAAATGCAAAAAAAAACCCGAGAGGAGTTCTGCGCACAGTTTTGACTGGCAGCGCGCGCACGTTGAAATGAAGAACTCATTGCCGGTGGATGCAGGAGGCGGACTGGCCTGAAGTAGTTGAGATTTTATGTTATGGGCGATCAGCTGCGTTTCTTTGAATGGAATTATTTAAATTTTTCCTCTTTTTTTTATTAATTTTCTGATCTTGCTGTCATTTACATATTTAGCTGTTGGAGGGAACTCTGGTGGGTCGGGGTGTAGAATATCTGCTTCGAACTGCACTGATCTGAAAATATATTCAAAGGTAAGGAAACATATTCATTTGAAGGAAAGACTCTTCCTTTAAATGGTCACATTTGAGAGCACTTTGAAGATCAAAAGTAAAGGTGTCCGATTCAAATAGTGACAAAAAGTTGTGGCCGTCGTAGACAACCTTGTGGAACACCAACAAACTAAATGTTTGTGAGGCACGGCCAAATGCCAATTATTTGGTTACCGAAGATTTATCAACTTAACTAAGCTTACACTTGTTGCGCTATCAGAAACCCCATACTTTTAGTTATCCCTCCATGTGCTAGATTCACGAAAGCTCTCATTCCATGTCAGTTTGATATCCTCCTTGTCGTGCCTCTAGTCTTTCAAGAAATTTGAGGGCGCATTTTATTCGCAAAGAGTTGTGGCCGTAGTAGACAACCTAGTGGAACACCAACAATCAAAGTGCTTGCGATGCGCCATCAAATGCCACTGATGAGGTTGGAGAAACGCTAAAAAGCTCCATACTCTTACTTTTGCTTTCGGGTGCTAGATTCATCGAAGGTTAAACTTCTTCAGGTCAGTTTGAGATCCTATTTACCCTGCCCCTGGGCTTCCAAGATATGTGGGGACAATTTTAAGATCTCAAGTCGAAGTGTCATTGTTGATCTAAATGGACAATGGGGTCTGTATCAACGACGATGTACGTAGTGCAGCAACAATTTATACTCCAGGAACATCAAGTAGGATTTCCCTATTCACTGGCTTAAGCGTGTCCCACAAAGAACCAGGTTTCCGGTTTCTTTAATAACTAACTCTGCATGCAATTGCTCTCTCGCTGAAAGACAAAATGTCAAAACTTATTGCCGCCTTCTGACGACAGGTAATCAGTACGCTTTCAGTATTCTCAGCAAACAAACAAAACTGTCACAATGTCCCCAGACACTCAATAGTTTCTGCATTTCATCATCTGCGTCGTTCCAAATTTTTCAAATAGCAGGCGTCCAACGCAGCAACCTTCTGCTTGCACATTACGAGTGAACTTTCCCAACTGTTTCCCCAATTTCTCACAACTCTTTTTTTTATCGCCGTTCTCCAGAATGACCCACTTCTGTACTCCTATCGTCAATTAATCTCAACAAAGATTGCATATCAGGAGCTTTGGCATTGAACAAGGTTGAGTTAATCATCAACATGTTCATAAAATGAAAATCACACATGATAGCAACAAACTCCAGTTTCACCCACTTGCACTCTTCCTCTCCCCATCTCCCGCTTTCATCTGTCTGTCTGCCCATAACACTTAATCACGCATCGCGTATTGAATCGACTTTCAACGACGACACACTTAACGCAGCTGTGTGTCACAAAGTCCACTGTGACTCTAGTAAATCTTGTCGCCGGCCCACGCCAGTTTGGTGGGCCTCCAACAAATTATCAAATCGTTCCTCTAATCGCAGTCACACGCACACACTCCGGCAACTTATCGCAAAGCCTTCATAAATTCACAAATCCCACACTGGAACTAAAAAAAAAAAGGAAAATTTCAATCTCTCCCACATCCATATGTACACACGCGCTCATACATCACCCAACCGGCAAGACTTCTTGCCTCGGATCAATTTACAAGCATTAATCACTTGAACATGAATTGTATCCCAAAATGGCAAGTCAACAGCCAATGGATACACACAAGAGCACCGCTGACAGTTATCTCCTCACTGAGTCAGGAGCCCATCAAAAGTTCAACACCATTGTCGGGCCATCGACTATGCTAATTCTTGGTTCTTGAAGACGATGATGGTGGCAGCGGTGGTGGTGACGCGACGGGGTGATATTTAAATTTTAATCGACGCGCACACAAATGAGTGAGTTTCTTCCTTCTAACTAACGGTTGACATTTTATGACTGTGGCCGGTTTGTTTGGCGTCTTTGCGTCAGTCGTGCTGGCGTGACAACGTCCTACGACAATTCGCGTATGGTTGTGGCGAGCGCCAGCCCGCGAGGCAGCAACAAATTTCTTAAGGCCAACCGGCCGGACTAAGCGGATGCTCGTGAAGGGGCGATTGAAGTTCCCACATTAAGAATTCATGCGTCGACAAGGCTCGCTTTGCTGTCAATAATTCGCTTTTAATTGATTTTCCTTCGCTTTTGAAAATTTTGGGCAATAACTCTTGGTCCCACCACACACAGAGTGAGAGGGAGAGTCCTTGAATAATTTATAGCCGGTCACATTCCGTGTTGGGGGTAATTTGTTTCATTCGCGTTTGAATTCTAAGTAGACACATTGGAATGGAGTGGTTTTGTGTTGATTTCATTATGTTGCTGTGCGGCGGCAGGTACAACATCCCCATTTGCAATTACGTGAAACAAGTTCCATTAACATGAAATATCGCACTTAGCCGCAGCCAAGCCACACTCTGTAATGGCTTAATAGACGCTAGACAAAATGTGTACCACCACCAGAACCAGAAAGTCGTTGGGTTGTCTGTCACGGAAATCTTGTTCAACACTCAACATTGTTGCTGCAGTACAGCACAGTGAAAATGAAAAAGAATTGTTTCATTTTTATTATCTGCCTCTGACTGTATCTTAAGCGTGAAACTTATCAAAACACCTTGATCGAAGAGCTTTGAGCTGTCAGGGAAATACAAAATAACTTCATCATACTCTGGGGAAGCGTATTCAAGTGTAGTCATGTCTAATGTTTGTGTTCTCTGTTTGTTTTCCTATTTCAGTGATTTTGGATCGTTACTTATCGCAAATCATTTTTTTTTTCTCTCTCGTTGCAGGTAACTATGGCAACTGGGACAGATATGGGTGGGATATGTGCAGAGGCGAAGGTTTTTGTGAGTTTCCAAATCGGTGGTCACGCTACATTGTTGTGCTCTTTGAATGTGTGTTGGGTGGCAAGAAGGTAGGTATGGGTACCTTCTGGTTGATTGCGTTTTGGGTTATGGAAATGCTGAGATTATGTCGTCATCTCGCAGAGCGAATGGTCGGCCTTTAATGTGATGGAGATTTGCATAGTGATAGGTAAGTGATTGTTTTTGCAGATGCAACTTTGTAGCAGCGGCGATCTGGCCCGATGTATTGGAGGGACTTTCGTTTTGAAGGCACCATCCTTTGGTGGGTCTCTGTGTTCGCATTTTGAACTTTTGTTCGTCTCACCTTCCTTGTAAAACAACCTTCTAAAGTTGTAAAGTTTTTCCGCTCAATCGTTTATTCCGGTTCCAAGGAAATCAGTCCAGAGGATTGTTGAGTAAACTGTATTTGAGTGAATTTACATTTTTGCAACAGGAGTTATGGTAGCCGTGGCGTGTGGGTATAGTGCGACACTCACACGCCGGAAGACCAGTTACGATTCCTGGCTGAACGCCTTGAGTTTTTCACCGCACCAAATCTTTCGAGCTGCTGACAACTCTCGAAGAGTAATAACTGTCTAAGAAAGCTTCTCAAACTTCGCCGTTCCGGGTCGGCAAAGAACTGTAGGCACCTTCTACTCGTGAGATAAAAGTAGCGCGCACAACACGAGTAATTGATAAGTAAGCTAGATCCTGGTCCCCTGTGTCCTGGTCCCCTGTGTCCTGTTCCCCATCCAATTATTATTAGATATGGCCATAATACACAGCCTTGTGTAACACCGACAAACTTAGTGTTTGCACGTTGCATCGCCAAATTCACAATAATGGAGTAAGCGAATCTTCACTTACTTTACTTAGCTCACCCTTATTGGGCTTAAATTTGCCATCAGAAGTCCCATACTTTTAACTATGCCTCCGGGTGCTAGATTTTCCGATGGTCTTAGTCCTTTATGCCAGTTTAATATTATCTTTATCCTCCCTTTAGTCTTCTAAGGCTTTTTAAATTCTGAAATGGAAGGCGCCCATTTTTAGGCGGACTTTCTTGAGTGCGAAGTTTACTTGTCGCGATCGAGAGCAACATTTAGACGGCCATTTTGTTTCAAGAAAGGAAGGGCTTAAGAAACTTCAACGATCTGTACGCATTCCACATCACTCACTAAGTCCAGGGACATATAGGGGGCGCCACTAACAAAAAAAAAAATAATATTAAATTAAAAATTTTGTAGGTGGCGCCCCCTTCATGCCCGGCACTTATTGAGCGACCTGTTAGTTGGTGAAGTGCCAAAAGTTCTGTTGAAAAGACAGCAGCTGTTAGAATCGCGTCAAGGTTGAGTGAAGAGAGGGCTACAGTTTTCTTTCTGAATCCCTTCTGACGTGTTACGTTCTGAATTCGAACCCTGAACCTTAAGCATGTCACCCAAAGCACTTATCCACCGCCACAGTTTATTTTATTTAAAACAACAGCATTGCTGACCAAGTACGCCGTGCACAGAAAATGTTGACCCGGGAGCTAGAAACCATGGAGTGCGTTGACCCATCACTGGCATAATCTGAAAGAACTGCATACGAAGTCGGCGATTGTGTGAAACTGACATTTCAGTCTAGAAATCATTTATTCCCCATAGATCATGAAAACCTTTTTGCTAAATGGCCCTCAATGAATTATTCGTTCTCTTGAATAATAAAACCTTTGCCTGTTTTGATGCCCTTCCAATTTCAACAGGTTTTTCCCCAGTTTGTGGCTTTATCCCACAGACTGACTACCATGAGGACACTATTATCATCATCGGCGCGACAAATGGCTCCGAACCAGTCCTCCAGAAACAAGTGTCTCCATCCATGCCAGTCGCGTGCCATTCCTTAAAATTTCGGTAGCTTCAGCGCGCCAAGGCCATCCAGCATAGCGCCCCAAGGCTTTAAGGATCTTGCCTTCCCTCAAGCGTAACCATGGTCTTTCATACTATCGTCGCCCAAAGAACGAACCACGAAGAATCAGTTTCTCTTCACTTATGCGAGGTAGGTGCCCTGCCCACCGGGGACTCTGGAACCTAATTTATGCCACGACGCCAACTTCGAGATAGATCACGTACATCGTGATTGATTCTGACTGTATCGTGAGCATCAGGACATCATTCGCCTATAAATCAGCCCAGCTTCAAATTTCTTAATTGTTTGAAAGGCATTACTTACGAAAGCTCAACTGCTGCGCAACATCACAGCGCATCAATCGAATCGAATGGGGAAATAACCTCGATAATCTATTGGTTCCATTTCAAATGGGGAGATAGAGAGAAAATATCAGAAATAGGCAATTTGGATGAAAGCGCCCCCCAACCGCGAAGTCAATGAAAAACCTTCACTTCATCGAGCATCGTTGCTCCCCTGGCAACCCCCCAACCAGTGTTAGACGGTATTAATCACATTTAATTTTAAATTAATTGCCCTCGAAACGCCGATGTCAATTTATCTCTTTTTTGCTCTCGCTCGGCGTCCCCTCCCCTAGTCCCCCTCTCACTGCTTGTCCCTCGGTCGGCAGTATAAACAAATCATCGAAGTCATAGATAGAGCCAACATCAGCGTCCCGTCATCATCATCATCAGCGGCAGGCATCATCAGCCATCGAATGAAGTGGATTGAAGCCAGATGTTAGTTAACCCAATCTTTAACCACGAATCGCTCTTGCCGCGTTTAAGTTCTCCTCCATCATCATAGTCTCTCGAGTTCTATTCGAGTCGGTAGAGACAATTCGTTATTAACTGCACCTCTAGCCTTCGAGGCAACGAAACAACTCCAACGACCACAAAGACTTGAACCTATACACAAAACAAAACCCCCAGATATAAATGAAGCGAAAGACAAAAAAGCAAAAAAAAAAAAAACAAAACACAAGACAGCAACTAAAGTGAACAGATACTCGTACAAGTATAAGAGTTAAGTACGATTCTTTCCTTCTGGTTTTTTGCATGCATCTTGGCCTTGGGCTTAACGACTTTAGAATTACACTTCACTTCTCTTTTATGTTCTTCATTTAGAGTTGATTTGTTGTCTGCGTTCGTATGTTTTTTGTTTTTTGTGCTTCTGGCTCGCTGGCATGATAATTCCGAAAAACAAAAAATGAATGAAACTAAGGCATGTCTTGGCGAACTTTAATTTTTAGACAGCAAAAGTAAGAAAATTAAGTTTTGAGTTTCATTTGATTTCGAATGCACATACTCTACCTCTTCCCCCCTTTCTCTCTCTCTCTCTCTCTCTCTCTCTGTCGCTGACGACTGTGAATAACTCGGAATTGGCTTCTTTCGGGAAAGGAAGTGATGTGCTGTGCATAGCGCCAGATGCTGAATTTGGATGCATCTATAATTGACTTTGGCCAGGGGAGGTGAACTTAAAGCGAAGTGTTGGAATTGCAATTATTTTTCAGCATTTTTGTTTTTTCATTAAAACTGATTTCAACAGCACCGGCTGTGTGTGTGTGTTTACGACTTCACTGAACACCTGAGAGTGATATTCATTTCCAATTTGAATTTCAAGGATCTTGTTGGCGGAGTGAGGAGAATTGATTATCGTTAGTGGCGGTAGATAATTTGGTCGCTGCCGTGAAGTACTTTGCGCGCATTGGACGGCTACGCCGATGACGGGTGCAGTATGGGATTCGAGTGGGAGGATTGTCGTTTTGTTTGCATTTTGTTTTGTTTTGTTTTGAACAAAACCCCACACGTGTTCGTTATTAATTGATGTGCAATCATTGAAGTCACTTAGTTCGACTTGGGCTGAAAAGAAAAACTCTGACAATGGATTCGATTCGATTTTGCAATCGAAATGAATACGATAGAGAACATTTTGGAATTCCTTGGCGATCAACTAACAGATCACTCAATGAGTCCCGGGCGCCACCTATATGTCCCCAGACTTCTTGAGTGTTAACCTTACGTTATAGAATCGATAATGGACCACACAAGAAGAAAAACGGGCAATGATTTTGTTGTGATAGGTTCATGTGTACTACAGATGAAAGTCCAACTATTCAACATCAGACATTGTCCAACTTTTCAACATTCAATATCAGACATCGGACAATTGGACCTTTTTTCCAAGGCCCAGTTTTTTTTCTGTTTGAGATGAAAGTGCACTTTGTCATAAACGACCAATGTTGTTAAGCCTTCTTCTGCCAAAAATTAAAAGAAAGCAGGGTCTGAAAATTTGGTCAGATGGATCTTTTCTCCGCGGTTATAATGTTGCGCATCTCCAAACAAAACAAACAGGGGAACCACGAAATCAAAAATAATGCCCAGTGCCCAGAGCTTTTAAGATCAAAAAGTAAGAAAAAATTCCAATTAAGCACAGACACTCTAAGTCAAATACAAAAATGCACAAATCATTCAAAAAACCGGTTTTTTAAAATCATTTGCGGAAAGATTCGAGCAGAACTTAAATAGCCATTCGCTTTCGAAATGACCAATATCGAAAATTTTACGAAAAATTCTAAAACTAAAGATGTTGTACCAATAATTTGAAAAAAAAAAACAAAAGGCCAAAATTTCCAAAACACAAAACTACCAGAACCCAATCTCAATCTCAACAATCTTGAAAATCCAATAACCAAAAAAAAAAATCTCAAACCACTGAATGCGGTCGGAATTCGTTTGAAATCCAATTTAGTCAAAAATTTAAAAAAGTTGTAAAACATTTTTTGGATATCCTAAAATCAGAGAAGCTTAAAGAACTGGGAATCTGAAGAGTTTGAAGACTCGTATAAAATCGAAAGAACGTAAAAAAATTTAGAACATCCCAAAAATATGATCAAACATTTTGGCACGCAAAAAGTTCAAAATCGAAAGATCGTAAAAAAATTTAAACATCCCTAAAATTGATCAAACATTTTTGGACACAAAAAAGTTCAAAATTGTGAAAATTCCAAGTTCCGACCAAAAGATGAAACGTCAAAGTAGTAAAATTCAAACATTCGTGAAAAATAAAAATAAAACACTGTGACTAGCCGAAGACTATGGTGATGTCTTATTCATTCATATTCTTACAACTTCTAAGAAAGTACAGGAATGTAAGTCTTCAATCAATTTGGCCGGCAGACTCAATTGGGTAAGACTTGTTCGGGCCTCGGAACATCACGGCATCATGGGAATGTGGGATTTGGTTTTAAGTGATCACCTGCCTTTACGGCCTATATCACGGGATCCATTTTCCCAAGAGTCGTAAGTAACGCAAGACTAGACGCCTTAGTTACCCAAGTACCAAACTCAGATCATGCTTGAGGGGCAATCGCCCGACCTTGGTTTGATGCCAAGCCTTTCTAAAACCTCTTCCACTCTCTGGGTCGCAGCGCCCGGTTGAGAATGCAACTCCACACTGAGAAAGGAAATCTCCTAACCGCCTTGCCTAGTTGTGGGTGAACAATTAACAAGACAAGTCAGCACAGTACACTATCCTCGACTCTACCCGCGATGTTATGTGGTAAACCACAGCCACCACGATACTCCCACAGGGTGGTCTACCGCACGGTTAGGCTGAAACCGAAGTTCCAGGGGCTCCTGACCTCCCGTGGCATCAGAATATAGCTGGTCAAGCTGTCATTACCAGTCAGGTTCCCTCAAAGCCTGGGTCTGTTAGCCGAATCATGGGGAATGAGATTTTTTGCTCGGCACTGATCAAAAGAGGCATTCACAAAACCCGAACTCACCCTGAGACTGCCCGCGTCCTTGGTAAGGGCTTCCGTAGACGAATGTGTCAACCGACAGCACAACCAACGGTTGATGAATCGTCAAAAATCAATCAAAAATCAATCATGAATCAAAAAATCCGCGGCTTTTCTTCTATCTCGAAATAGGAAAGACTGCAGACAACTTGTTGGCCTGCAAACGGGGCGTTTCACTTTAACTAAGTACTTAAGCATGCTTGATCTTATTGACGCCTCTAAAGAAGGTAGTGGCCGCCGTGGGTAGAATGTGACTCTCGCATGCCGAAGATATAGGCTGGATTCCTGTGCTGTGCAGGGCGTTTCACATTCGCGAAGTACTTAAGCATGCTTGGGCTTATTAACGCCTCTAAAGAAGGTAGTGGCCGCCGTAGCGTAGTGGGTAGAGTGTGACACTCGCACGCGGTCCAGGTTCGATTCTCGGCATCGCATTTTTCGCGGCACCTCCTCTTTCGAGCTGCTCACAACACTCAAAAACTAATAACTGTCTACGAAAGCTTATCAAATTTTGGCTTTCGTAGTCGGCAACAAACTGTAGGTCCCTTTAACTCGTGAATGACCAGTAGCGCGCACAACACAAGTAGCTGATGAGTAAGCTAGGCCCTGGTCCCCCTGTGAAATGTAGCGCCACCCAATTATAATTATTAAAGAAGGTGAAACATTGCAAAGCACTTCCTCTGTCAATACCCCGCTTTGCTAGGATCAACTGGCGGCTGCGGCGCTGATGTGGTGGGCTCCTTGTTACAGAAGCGCTTGCTTGGTTTCATTTGGAAGATCAAGAATTTTCTTTGAATTTTGGTTACTACCTGGCAGTACAATGGACCAGTTTTGCAGTCAAAAGCGCTGTTTCCCAACTTCCAGCACAACAAAATGTAAGTCCGAAACATCAAAAAGCAGGAAATCAAAGTCACAGTAAATTCAAAATCTTTAGAACCCGTATTTTGATATATCAGAAATCATCAGAAAAGAACAAAAACAACAAATTATCAAAATTGCGATAAAGTTCAAAAATATGGATAATTCCAATTTAGTTCAATTTATATTTAAATCTCGAAAAATGCGAAATCCCCCAATGACCAAAAGATAACGATGCTTTGGCTGCAGGATATTCAAAACCATCAGGCGTACCCAATCTCCCAAAATTCCCAAATTTTAAAAATGTCCAAATCCATGAGCACCCTTTGACTCAAATACTCGAAAATTGGATGTCTCCAACGTGCTATAAACTTCTCAACTTGTCAGAGCACGTCTGACCAAAAATCCAATCTGCTTAGTTCTCAGTAGTTCCGTTAATTTCAGAATTTCAAAACAAACAAAATACAGGTAGATGAAGTTGTACTTTGCCACAGTCATACACTCCATACAGCATTTGTTGTCGGAAAGTAATTCCTCTTACAGAACATAATTTCAAGCCAACCTTCGTTTAATGAGGAAAAGCGTCCACCGGCTGTTGCTGTCAACCCCAATGCATGCCGGGAGTGAAGACCACGGTCATAATGTCGCCTAAGAAATGAGAGGGGAATACACTGCGATGACGATGAGTAATGACACATTTGCATGCATCCGACATAATTTTCAGTCAACATCAACACTTTTTATGGATTGCAGTCGGCTGCACTCCCCGACTCCGACCACGACCGCGACCGACCGCCACCCATACTAGTTGCCTGGTTGTGCCATGTCATGCAATCCAGCAGTTTATTTACAAGAACGTTCGTTTGTCGCGACGACCTTTGATCCCAAGAAACCATAACCGATATGCGAACCTTTGGCACTCGTCTCAAGCCCTGGAATGAATGTTGCAGCAACATGTGATGACACATGGTCGCTTATTACTCACCCTTTCTGCCACTTAAGGTCAAACAAGAGCGCCAAAAGAATTATTCTTAGTACGCTACGTTTAGTTTTGAATTGTGCAACAGCAGTAGAATACTCGGCAACGGGAGAACCGACGTCGGTCGTTGATGGCCAAAGTCCTTTCGCCGTCAGTAAACTATTAATTCGATGTGAAATATTCATGACTGATAAATTAATGTGAGAGAATCTCGTACACAAACTCTGTGTGTCCGGCGCTGGTTCGTTGGCATCGGGATGGGTGATAATGTCCAGACAACTCCGCTTATCCTACGATCGCAACCCCCGCCCGCGAGTTTGGTTACTTGCCCAGTATCTGTGACTGTGCTCCCGGTATGGGGCGGAATAATTAATATTCAGCATGGTGTGTATCGGTATAATTGCAGAAAATATACAAACACCAATGCGCCGTGATGAGCATACGTGAGGTTCATAAAGTTCACTCAATTAACGCACGCGATTTTGCTGCTGTCCCAACAGATACATTTCACTGGATATGATACATTGGGATAATTGATACTTTACAGAACAATGCGTGTTGGTTAGCTGGCGAAATGGAATGAGTGTGCGTGTGTTTGTGTGTGCCAGGGTATGTGAATTACGACGAATTCGGTGTCAGTGTCCGCTTAACTTGTTACTCTGTCAATTAATTAATTTAGCTGCAACTGGACATTATTGTTTCATTTGAAGTCCCTTAATTGGGAGTGTGAACTGTGCCTTTCTTTGTAGTTGTTTCTTGCATAATCGTCAGAGAGCCCAGCAACATGTTTCCCGAAAACGGAAATTGCACTGTTTTTTTTTTGTCTTTTTGTACTTGAATATCTTTTGAACTTTTTCTGAGGAGTGTTTTTATTTTATTATCTACAATGAGTCTGAAACTTGTCTCGCAACATGTTGACGAACCTATGGAGTTGCAGTTATAATGATCGAAATTGCTTCTCGGTCTGGGTTTTATGCACATAGATACACATGTCTTCTATGTGGAATGTATGCTCGATTTCTTTCAGGAACTCCCATAACGAAATGTTTATAAACATGTTGCAGCAACATTTGCACTGAAAACTTATTCTTTCAGTTCTGTCTTGTATTTCCCCAAATATTCATTCGAATCCAATTCAGGGACTCATATTATAAAATGTTTGTAAAAATGCTGCAGCAGCATATTCGTTGAAAACTTGTCCTCTTGTATTTTGTCATTTTTTTCCCCAAATATTCATTCAAATCCAATCTAATCCATCTATTTCTGTTCCTTTCCTGTCATTGCAGACGAAAAAGCACAGCCCCAACCACATCAAACGTCCAATGAACTCGTTTATGGTCTACAGTCAGATAAAACGTCGTGAAATCTGTGAGAAAACTCCGGAACTGCATAACGCCGAGATCTCCAAGAAGCTGGGACGCGAATGGAAGAAGCTCTCGCCAGCCGAGCGAAAACCGTACATCGATGAAGCTGAACTTTTGCGTCAGTTACATTTGAAGGAGTATCCAAACTACAAGTATCGTCCACAAAAGAAACAAAGCAAATCATCGAAGAACTCAACGTCCGGGGAGTCGAATAACTCGTCCAATTCATCTCCCGTCAGTTCTTCATCCGGCCAGCAGCAATATAACAACTATCAACAGCAAGCCTCATCATCGTCGCCGTTGTCGTCATCGTCGTCGGCTTCGCCATCGCCATCGACCCCAGGAAAGTCGGGTGGTACAAATGCCTCAGGAACAGGAACACACACTGCCAGTGGACGCAAGAGCAAACACACTGCCACCAAACGTAGTCGAACGACAACAACCAGCAGCAGCGGCAGCAGCAGTAAAAGACACAAGAATGACTCAAACAATAACACTAATCATCATCACCACCACGAAAATGACAACCAGCAGCCGTTGATCTACCCTCACAGCGAGAGCAGTATAGACATGGATAGCGCACCGCTGACAATCAAGCCAGAAATCGATCAGTGCTCTCTGAGCGCGTTCAATCCGAACTCCCCCGAAGGGGCTCGACTGAATCCAAACATGTTTGATATGTTGCTGGACTACGAGAACATTCTAAATCAGGATTCACTGTTGGACGATAGCGCATCAATTTTCAACGACCCCAACCTCCATCCTGCCAGTGAAGAAAACAAATTACCCACATTTAGTTCGTACAGCAGCATAAGTCACCAACCCGATCAGTCGCAGCACCAGCAGAGCCAGAATTCCACGCTCAACAACCATCAGTTGCAACAGACCACCACACACAGCCATCAGCAGTTGCATCAGCACTTGCTGCACAACTCGGTGCCCAGCAATCACAATCACAGCCATCAGCAGCTCCACCAGCAGCTGCAGCACCATCAAATGGTCAACGACAACACATCGTTGGTCCTTCCTCACTCAAACGAGCCAACCCAACAAACTGTCACCATGAATGTGAATGTTGCCAAACTTGACAGTAGTTACTACACAAATCCAAGTGCCAGTGTGACCGATGACAGCGACTGTAGCATAATAACCAGCGATGCAGCCTCCCCACAGATTGTCTACTGCAGCTCCATCATATCCGGTGATCGCAGTCTCACTTCCAGCATCGCCAACAACTGCAACATCCTCGACAATGAGTACAACATGCAGGACCTCGACATACCGTTCCTCAGTATGGAAGACTATGCAACAGGTAGCTCTCACTTGGAGTTCCCCTGCGACCAAATATAGCATTTGAAAATTGATCTAACATTTAAGTTAAAGAAAAATTTAAACAAACCCACATAAGATATCAAACCCTCCTCAACTCACCCTCCTCACCCTCCTCACCCCACACTCCACAAGTCATCACGCAAAACACACAACTTTTACTTTATTTAACCAACAAAGAAACCAACACATATTTTATTTGATTTTTGTATAACCTAGAAATGAAAGAAGAACTTAAACACTCGATGTACGTATGGTGCAGTGCACTTTGCTAATCATAAACCCTCCCCCCACCACCCATCCACCCCACCACATATTTGCAAAAAAAAAAAAAATTAATAAATAAAATGTTATGTATTATACATAAAAATGTATAAAATCTAAATAGTCTTTAAGTCGTACTTTTAGAGGAGAAGGGACAATGTGCGTTGTTCCTGGATGGATATGGATTTTTTTTTTACACTTAGTTACATTGAATGAGGAGAGGAAGGCGTTTCTTTGCGGCACAGGAGGAGAGTATCGGAGCAAGGTGTAAATAGTGAAAAAGTGATGAAAGCACGATTCAATTGTGTTTTAGATAATTTTCTTTTTAAATAGATATGTATACGCAAACGTGAGTTTGCCGGTCTTTTTGTACTAAACAAAATCATTGTTTAAGTTAAAACAGTTAGCGAGAAGGAGAAAGAAAGAATGGAGAAAAAAAGTATATATAAATAATAATTAGCAACTGTTCGAAAGTTTAATAGTCCTAGAGTTTAAGTAGATGGTAAAGTACATAGATATTCAATTTTTATATTCGACTCTATCTGCGTTTCTTTTTGTTTATGTTTTTTTTTTAATTGCTGTTCTTTTATACTCTCTGTGTATCTGTCAAAAGTGGAAATGGAGATTTGTGATTGTTTCTTTTTTTTTTTTTGAAGGCGGGCATAATTTTTAATTTTTTTTTATCCATTTATCTGTGATCCAAAAAAAATTGTTTTGGTTCGGTTTCTTTCACATTTTGCATTAAAAGGATTTTTAGAGAGTGTTAATATACAATTCGAAGCCTGCGCGTAAATTCTATCTCGTCGTTTTTTTTGGATTCTTCAAAACGAAACAAGGAAACAGAACTAAAAAATCTCCGCAAAATAAAAGTTAGTTACTTAATGGTATTTTTTGTACTCTCTTATGTTTCAACAAAAAAAAAATATCTGATCATGAATAATTTGAATAGAGCACTTATCAAATTAAATTACCAAAATCTAGTTGGAGACAAAAGTGTCTCCTTAATGACTTCACTCACACTGCTGCGGTCCTGAACCTGTTGATCATAAACAACATCACAACGTTTACAACAGACTTACAGTCGCCTGATCTCTTCGGGTAAAGTCAAGCGAATAAGGAGACTCACATTCATGCACTAGATCCAACCATACATTTTTCCACAACAATTTGAACAGATTACCCACTTACCAATGTCATGGACAAGTTCTTTACTGAATTAAAAAAAAATTAAAAACAAAAATATTCAAAAAAAATATTTGTGTCTTTCAAGAAACAAAAAAAAAATATTTTTTTACATACATAAAGTACCCCATAGAAATAAAAATGAAAAAAAAAATATATATATATATATCCCCTTGCTTATGAATTAGTTGTTTAATTTAAATTAAATGTTCTCTTATATTCTATTGATTATTATTTTTATACTTTGTTTGCTGTCAAATATTGATATACATATGATTTTCTGTGTTCTATGTTAATTTAAAAAAAAAACACTTAAAGTTTTTAATCAAATGCGAAAATTATGAATTTCAAAAAACGAATGAAAACATTTTATAAAATTGATGGTGAATTTTTTGTTTTGAAGAACAAACAAATGAAAATCTCACAAAGAAGAATGAAAATAAATATATTTACAAGGCTGTGTAATTTTTTCTTCTTTAGTTTTCCATTTGATTTAAATTACAAAAGAAAACTCAATACCATCGATTTTGAAATTCCATAAAATGAAAACGAAAAAATTAATTAAATAAATGAATTAAAATCAACTTAAATATATTCAAATATCAACAGTATCAGAGAACCGAATGGCATTTCAGATGATTGCGCTGGCATAACGCACCACTAATTAAGCAATTCCCTCATCATGCCATCACCTCCTCATGCTCGTAGTCATCCGTCGTGCCTGCAGGTAATCGATTATTATTATTGTTTTTTTTTTTATGTAAACCTGTTTCTTATTTAAAGTGATTACTTTTATATTTTGTTTCAGTCAAGTTAAGTGCTGATGTTTTTAGTTCTTAAAGTAATTATAAGTTTTCCTCGTACTATAAATACACGTGTAAATATATATTTTTACTTTAAGAGATGATTAAAAAAATATGAATAACATAAAGTTATAAATACGAAAAAAGATAAACAAACGTTTTTTTTTTCTTTCTTTTTTCGGATTTTTTTTTATTTGCAATTCGCTCCGTTTTCTTGGTTGTTTTGGTTTCTTGTTTATGGTTTCACTTCATATTTGGTAGGTATAATTTTGTTTTTATTTGATTTTGGAACACATTTTTGGACAGTTTGCATGCAGTTAAAACCCACACCACTACACACTGATGAAACAGTAATCAATGGATGAGTTCCAAATTTCACTTATCACTTTCTTCTTTTTTTTCTTTTTTAGCCAGCTTCCAGTTTATCCCTTAATTTCTTTTTCTTCGTTTTGAAAAAGTCTCAAATTGCATATTGTGGGGAACAGAATTACATTTTTTTCAGATTTAGTGAAATTTTAAAATTGTTGAGGTCTAGAAAAGTTAAAAAACCCTTAAAGAATCGGAACTAGTCTCTTGCTGCGCCTTTGCTGTCGCGTCTTTTTAATCACCAAAGCCACAGAGACGTTAAAAAACTTTTAAAAACCATAACTAGTCTCTTTCCACGCAAGTCCCTTCATGGCTGTCGCGTCATTTTATTCACCAAAGGCACAGAAAAGTGAAAATTAAATAAAACCAAAACCAATCTTTAATCTTAATGGACGCCGTGTCTATTTGTTGAATGCAGACAAGTATTGTTTTTGCCGTGATTCTCAACAAGATGAGTCCATTGAGGGAATTCGATGGTGAGTTCATGGGTAAAAGGTATTTCTGTATCACATTTACATCAAACCCACGTGAGTTCACAGCGCTTTCATGGCATTTGCCGTATGCCTTACGAGTACGTGTTCTAGACTTTTTCATTCCCTCCAAAATCTATTGAGCTAACCTTCTATCTGTCTTAAGGCGTTTCTTGTTAACCCTGAACGCTGTTACTCGTCGTAGTAGAGCCTTTTAGACTTCTCCAGTTATAACGAGCATATTGACTTTTTCCCTGCATCTTGCCCGAGTCTTTTGCAGTGCAGAAAGGCGCAGAGCCCTGTTCGGTTTTTGCCTTAATAGAGCCTTCCAACCTCTTTCACTTATATGGAGGTTTGTTGTTGAGATATTTGACATGTTACATGTATTCTGGCTTCCGCATGGCTGAATCTGGTTCTGTTTGGCTGAATCTGCTTCTGCTCGGCTTAATCTTCTTCTGCTCTCCTGAATCCTTTTCTGAGGAATTTGTTTCTGCTTCTACTTTACTGAATCCGAGAAGTTCGTTTCTGCTTTCCTGAATCCTTTTCTGTGAGGTGCGTTTCTTGCAGCGCAGCATAACCTAAGGCCTGTAATTGGTTAGTCGCCTTTCCTTCTAGATGATGTGACTGGATTCATAAATCTCGTGATTCAAAGTCTATAATGTCCACCCAAGTGTGTATCACTGTTGAAACAGGAGATTATTGCAATGCGATGGTCCCTACTGTGAGTGGCTGTCGATCAAGCTGACTGGTAGACGTACCTTGACAAGAGTCTGCATTCTATTTTCACAGAGAGTGAGAATTCCTTTTACACAGGAAAGGGAGGTCATTGCGGCTGCTAGGTTCTTAAAGCTTGACAGGAGTCTATAACCTTCTTCCACGGAAAGTTGACTAGGTTCTCAAAGCTTGACAAGAGTCCACAACCTTCTTCCACGGGGAGTGAGAATTCCCTTTACACAGGGAGGGGAGGTCATTGCGGCTGCCAGACTAGGTCCTCACATCTTGACAAGAGTTTACAACCTTCTTCCACGGGGAGGGAACACTCTTTACACAGGAAGGGGAGGTCATTGCGGCTGCTGGACCAGTTTCTCAAAGCTTGACAAGAGTCTACACCCTTCTTCCACGCGGAGTGAGAATACCCTTTACACAGGAAGGTGAGGTCATTGCGGCTACTGGACTAGGTCCTCACATCTTGACAAGAGTCTACAACCTTCTACGGGGAGTGAGAATACCGTTTACACAGGAAGGTGAGGTCATTGCGGCTGCTGGACCAGTTTGTCAAAGCTTGACAAGAGTCTACACCCTTCTTCCACGGAAAGTGGACTAGGTCCTCAAAGCTTGACAAGAGTCCACAACCTTCGTCCACAGGGAGTGAGAATACCCTTTACACAGGGAGGGGAGGTCATTGCGGCTGCTGGACCAGTTTGTCAAAGCTTGACAAGAGTCTACACCCTTCTTCCACGCGGAGTGAGAATACCCTTTACACAGGAAGGTGAGGTCATTGCGGCTGCTGGACTAGGTCCTCACATCTTGACAAGAGTTTACACCCTTCTTCCACGGAAAGTGGACTAGGTCCTCAAAGCTTGACATGAGTCCACAACCTTCTTCCACAGGGAGTGAGAATACCCTTTACACAGGGAGGGGAGGTCATTGCGGCTGCTGGACCAGTTTGTCAAAGCTTAAGAAGAGTCTACACCCTTCTTCCACGCGGAGTGAGAATACCCTTTACACAGGAAGGTGAGGTCATTCCGGCTGCTGGACCAAGTTCTCAAAGCTTGACAAGAGTCCACATGCTAATTCCTAGACAGTGGGGATTCCCCGAAACTTAACTTAAGCCTGATCGTAGTCCAGGTTCCATCATAAGAGTAGCGTGGTGGCTGTGGCTTAACACCCAAAATCAGAGTGCTGACTCGTTTGAAACACAGTCTTGTTCAGTGTCCTTTACC
The DNA here is from genome assembly GCA_955652365.1 of Eristalinus aeneus. Lineage (NCBI taxonomy): Eukaryota > Metazoa > Arthropoda > Insecta > Diptera > Syrphidae > Eristalinus > Eristalinus aeneus. The sequence goes on from OY019133.1 coordinate 36,259,279, forward strand.
AAACCAGACTGATGGGGACTGGCTCAGTGGGTGCTGGGATCCCTAGAAGGGCTGAGATGTTTGAAAGGCCGTCCTAGAAATGGCTTCCCCTCGGCAGAAGATTTTGTTTGAAGCTGGTCACCTTTTGGCAATCAACGCTCCATATATCAGCACCGCTCCTTTATTCGCCAGGAAGCCGATGTCGGTCGGGCATCCTCTTCTCCTCCTTAGCCCATTAAGATTCTGAAAAAATTTTGAAATGATGTATGAGCCTAGTTGCATTATAGCAGCTCGACAGTTAGTTTTGCTCCTCCGCTTCCTTATATAATTACGTAGAATGGATTTCTAGATATGGTACAACTGCACATTTTCACGATTGTTTTCTAGCCCATCCCTATACCATTTCAATGCGCTGCAGCTCCGTAGAGGAGTCATTGGGCCGTTCTGTAACATGGTCTCAAATCAACAAATTTCAACAAAGCACACTTGTGGGTTTATTTGATCGTTTGGCAAATACCCGAACCTGGAAAAACCTCCCAGAATCTCAATCCTATCAGCAGCCGTTTCTATTCCACCCTCCGTTGGCGTCACAAGTGTCTGTGAGAGGCCACCGCCCCCAAGTGAATGTCCCCAGTGATCAACAATTTAATCTACATTTCTGCGTCTAACCGAATTGTCAACAGAAGTCAATCACCGCACCACACAAAGACGACACACACACCAAATTTAGCCACCATCGACACGTCTAAGTGATGTGATGCTTCTACACAATTCACCGCAAACCAATCGCCAAGCGCAGCCCCACTTCATTTCCATCAAAAACCGACTGCAAAACAAAATACATTCGCAATCCGTTCGGGAATAATTCACGGCCACCGTGGAATGTTACTTTTTTAATTGCCATGGGAAATTTAATTGATTGGCAATGAAATTCGCGGGTTTGTTGCTTTGCTCTTCTTAATCAGCTCTGGGTCAGAGATTGCACTGAAATCTCAAGGCCGCACAAATCACTCTGCAGTCGAATCAAATCCACCGCAAATCTTATTTCGATTCGGCTGTCAGTCTGTTGTCCTTCTTTCGTTTGGATTTCATTAGAATTGCCACGTTAATTGTGAAATCAATAAACACTAGACTGCAGCCGTGCTGTCCCGCGTACCGGGGCGTGGCGGTAGGGGGTGCGTCTGCGGGGGTGAGGCGCAGCGCAGTGAATTCGTATCTTCTCCTCCTATCAGTCAATAATTTACCATTCGATTCGATTGTTCAAAATTAACATCGATAAGGCGTTAATCGCATTGTCGTACACGTCAATGAAATCGCCATTTACTGTTAGATCGGTGAAGAGACTTCGGATTTCAAAGTCCGCCCGGAGACAAACAGCTGAGTGTGCGCGTGTGTGTGGCTGCATTTGTCGGATGGCACACAGATGATGTGTGTTATCGGCGCGATGTTTCATCAGGAGTTGGGCGTAATCGATTTATAAATAATCAATGACAACCAATTTGAGAAGGAGATAACGAGCACAGATAAGGATGGATTTCAAGTTTCTGATTAGCTAAGTTGTTGTGCTTTTTTTTTGGTTTTGTGTCCTTGAGAGTCTTTTATGACGAGTGGCACTGGTAACACAGATTGTCTTGTGAAGGGTCCGATACCCCTTGGGAACAGCAGTTCCATACTATCGCCTGCAATAAAGATTTGATCGAGAATTGTACTTGAAGTGCGGCTAAACTGGGGTTACTGTTGGCATAGGTACACAGTTTGAAAAGAGTGCGGGGAAGAACACAGAAAGTTATCAATTCGAATTTCAAGAGAGGGGAGGGTTTGATTTTTCTAAATGCAGTTTCTGAGAGTCGATTCGTGTCATGCAACACATCCAGTCTTCTTTTTCTTCGTGTGACGATACAGTCCGGGCTTGGCCTGGGTCGCAACTTGCATGAATCTCCGGCTGGCAGTTGGGGCAGCTTCTCCCGATTGGCAACTCCAAAGTCATTGAAGGCCTTCTCCATTTATGTGCGCCACATCAGCACATGCCATCCCCTGTTGCGTTGTTTCAATGGCTCGGATTCGAAGACTTTTCGGGCTAGATCAGTGGTGTTTTTACGGTTTACAAGGCCTATCATATCATGTTTAGCTTTATATCCGAAGAAACTTGACCGAGTAGTTGTTGAATCTTCTCCTCCAAATGACAGCAACTTCAACAGGACTAAAATTTGGTCGCAGAATGTTTTCTCGTAGGGATTTAAGGCTTCCTCAGCCACTGAAAAAATATTCGAGCTTCCGTGCCGTAAAACAGGTTGTTATACAAAGCCGCCTTAATTTTTTGAAAGAGGGTTCAGTCACTCAATTGCTTCTTGAGCCCTGTGAAGCAACGATTGGCAACTGATTCTGCATTTGATATCGGCACTGATGGTAATTGTCCTTATTAACCGCGTAGCTAAGGAAGACGAAGTTTCTTACTACCTCTAAGTTTCTGCTGCCCTATGTGCCGCTCAGTCCCAGACGTCGATGTTGTGGTCCTTTTTTGACGAGAGCATGTACTTCGTTCTTCTTTTTCTTCTTCTTGTGGCGCTAAAGTCCGGGGCGGATCTTGGTCTCACCCAACATGTCTCTCCAGCCAGCACGACCTTTCGCTAGCCGCCTCAAATTGCGCACTCTAAGTTCGTTGAGGTCCTTCTCCACTTGTGTACGCCACCTGCGTTGTCCCAATGGGTCAGATTCGCAGACTTGGTTGTTTCCTTATAAATCGCCCGCTTTGGCATGAATGCCAGCAAACACCTCATGGACAGCTTGCTACGAATGTCCACTCACGTTACTGTCGCCCGCGTAGCCTTGCAGTTGAACCGACTTTTGGAATATCGTACCTCTGGTGGTGACTTGTGACTTACGCACGATCTTCTCAGGAATGATATTGAAGAAGTCACATGACAGTGCGTCGCCTTGTCTGATACCTTTTGTGAGAGAGAGCTACTGTTCCATCAAATTATCAAACGTCGTGTTTCTTGATCTGCTGAAATGCCAATTCCCTCGTCATGCACTGGTTTCCTGACGACTTTTCATCTCCAGAAGACCGCAGACATCGCAATCTGTGCCAATTTACCAGGGCACAATCTAACACAATCTAACGAGTTTGGTAGAAATGCCAAAACTAGAAACCGCACTTCATTGCTCGTCTCTATGGACACTGTCATACGCAGTCTTAAAATCAACGAAAATGTGGTGACTATCGATTTGCACTTCTTGGGGATTTTTCAGAATCTACCGTCAAGTGAAAATCCGGTCTCCAGTGGACTTTCCAGGCCTGAAACCACACACACGCTCACAAAACACGACAGAGAGGATCTTGTGGGCGATGTTGAGGAGCCTGAATTCTCAATAATTGGAGCACTCAAAGGGATCACCGTTTTTGTGGACCGAACAAACGAATCTAAGATTCGACTGATAAAACATGCTTCCCTCCTCCTACAGATGAGCTGGTGCTATATCACCTCCAGCTGCTGTGAATACCTCTGCCGACCGTCCATCCGCTTTAGCAGCTTTGTTTGATATTGGCCTCGATATTGCTATCTTGACTTTTTTTTAGGTCGTTGGATGCAATCTTTGTCTACCATCCTCTCGTTTTGAAACATTCTGTCTAACAGCGGGATTTGGGCCTTCATAGCTGATAAGGAGTTTTCGAAAACAATTCTTCCAGATTCTCAGCACAGACTGCGACTCCAATACAAGTCGTCCATTTCGGTCTGGACAGGTTTCGGTTTGAACTTTCTATCTTTCAGATAGCAAATCACTCAATAAGCCCTGGGATATATAGTGGGCACCACTAGCAAAAATTGTTAGTTAATTTAAATTAAATTATTTTTTGTTAGTGGCAGCCCCTATATGTCCTGAGACTTATTGAGCGACGTGTTAGCTGTTTTACCTTTCGGCAAAACTTTCTGACTTCACTCCTCCCATAACATCTCTCCATGTCCTCGACCGTGCGCTTCAAATGGAAAGCCGGCTTTCTTGCCGTCGTCCCTGTTCGTGGATCTCACAAACACCTCTCACGCATAGTGCCTCTCGGAAAATACTTGTTCTGAAGAATAAATTAAAATTCACAGCAATCAGTCTTGAGTTTTAGTCGTTAAGCCCTGCCAGACTGTTTCAATGCTTGTGAAGCCTTCTTCCTTGCATTCAAAGAAAGCTTCAGATTGGCATCATCTTCCTGGACCGCCTATAGGCATGGTTAGTGGTTGAGAAGAGCCTCGTTTCGCACCCAACTTAAACGGCAAATGTTTGAGGAAATGCAATTTTCTACTGTTTCATCAAATTCAGATAATGTAACTGGATTTATGAATCACATGATTCAAAATCACATCCGTATCACTATTTATAGTGACAACGGAATCACTGATGGAGAAAAGCCCATCTGTGGCAGGATGGCGGCTAATAGACCCATGTTTTGAGGGAACCTGACTGGTTGTGACAGCTTGAGAAGAGGCAATATTCCGGTGCCACGGAAGGCCAGGAGCCCCTGAAACTTCGGTTCCAGACTGACCGTGCGGTAGACCACCTTGTGGGAGTATCGTGGTGGCTGTGGTTTACCACCTAACATCGCGGGTAGAGTCGAGGATAGTGTACTGTGCTGACTTGTCTTGTTGATTGTTCATCCAAAAACTAGGCAAGGCGGTGTAAGCATTAGAGGCAGGTGATCGCGTAAAACCAAATCCTACACCTGTTCCATCAAATTATCATCGTCGATTTTCTTGATCTGCTTAAATACCAATTCCCTCACCTTACACTGGTCCCCTGACAACTGTCAACATTACTCACTTGAAGCAGTTTGACAGCGCATTTAGATTGACTATACCGCAAACATTGCAATTTGTACCAATTTTCCAGGATATGGGTTTTATTTGGAAGTGTGTTGCTGGTAAATCCCACTTTCACCACGCAACGCTGCTCGTGATGGGCCGATAATCCGAACCACCGCCAGCCGTCAAGGTAAATTTTCCATCAACCACGACTTGTGGGAAATTTGAAAGTTTGTCCCAAGAATCCCGACCCAACCCACGACAACTTGCTGTTGCACTCGATTGCCGAGAGGGACGTGAATTCGCTGACAATGAGCTCCTCGCAGAGAACAAATTTATTCTGCTTGCGATGTTCCGGGAAAGTCAACGGTAAAGCCTTTCGCTCACACGTGAGTCATGAGTTTTGAGAAATCTACAGTTCTGGAGCTTAAAACTTGTGCATTGCATCATGGTCGTTGGTTATTGCCGCACTCTACTTAAATAAGGCTCAGGCAAGTTAAACAAGTCTGGAGTTATGAAACTTAAGCCTTGCCGATGAAATCGTTGTTCTTGACTCATGCACGGTTGAAGAATGATTTCTGCGAACTGATTATTCCAACCTAGTTTTTTTGTTTGAATCTTGGCTGTTGGCTCTTGGATCGACTCATAAACCTTAAAAATTGACGTCAGCGTGGTGCTTGAATTCCAAATATACAGCTGTGGCGCTTGAATCTTGCTCCCATATGGTGCTGAGAATCTTGCCTGTTGAGTCCTGAGCTGTATCATGAACCTTGCAAATTGACGTTACCTTGGTGTCTTACCAGCCGCGGCGCTTGAATCTTGAGTCCGGAGAGTACTAAGAATCTTAACAGTTGAGTCCTGGGATTCAGTCGTGAACCTTAAAAATTGACGTCAGCTTGGTGTCTTATGGGAGCTTGAATCTTGCTGCTCCCATAGGGTGCTGACAAGCTTAACTGTTGAGTCTTGGGACTGAGTCGTGAACCATAAAAATTGACGTCAGCTTGGTGTCTTACCATAAGCGGCGCTTGAATCTTGCTCCCACAGGGTGCTGAGAATCTTGCCTCTTGAGTCCTGACCCGTGTCATGAACCTTGGCGTCTTACCAGCCGCGGCACTTGAATCTCGCGCCCACTTAATGCTGAGAGTTTCAGCTGTTGAGTCCAGGGGCTGAAGCTTGAAAATTGACGTCAGCTTGGTGCATGAATATCAAATCCACTACCGAGGCGATCGTATCTTGCCACAAGCCTCTCCCCCTGGTTCCTAAAAATCTTGGTTGCGGATTCCTGGGACTGAGTCGTGAACCTTAAAAATTGGCGTCAGCTTGGTGTCTTTTCAGCAGCGGCCCTTGAATCTTGCGCCCACAGGGACCTGAGAAGCTTAACTGTTGAGTCCTGGGACTGAGTCGTGAACCTTAAAAATTGACGTCAGCATGGTGGCTTATCATCCACGGCCCGTGAATCTTGCCCCACTGGCTTTTGAGAATCTTAGCTGTTGATTCAAAGGGTTAAACCTTGAAAATTGGCGTCAGCTTTGGTGCCTGAATACCAAATCTACCGTCAGCATGGTGGCTTATCATCCACGGCCCGTGAATCTTGCCCCACTGGCTTTTGAGAATCTTAGCTGTTGATTCAAAGGGTTAAACCTTGAAAATTGGCGTCAGCTTTGGTGCCTGAATACCAAATCTACTGCCGCAGTGCTGTAATCTGGCCACACGCCCCTCTCCTGCTTTCTGAAAATCTTGGCTGCTGACTCATAGGACTGAGTCATGAACCTTGAAAACTCACGTCAGCTTGTTGACTGATCAGTCGTGGTGCGTAGATCTTGACCTTTGATGCTGAAGTCACTAGAATTGGCAGTTGAATTTCAAAATTGAGTTTTGAAACAAATCCGAGGACTTGACTCTAGAATCTAAAATGTTGCATATTCGTGCTGAGGTTCCAAGTTTTGGATCTCTCACGCATAGCCCTTCTGCTTGAATTCTAAGTACAGACGCTTTAGTCATGCAAGTTGAGTGCCTGAAATTTCAATGTCATCCTTTTTTTGAAGGATTTCTTGGATTGCTCAAGGACTATGGCTACCATCCGGCTTTCTTCGCTCGTTAATCTATTTCCACCTCCCTTCTACTCCAGTAATTGAATGCCTTAGACTGAAGCTGCAGCCCGTGCAACTGCTTTGGCAATTCGTGTCCCAGAATCAACTTATGCACGTTTACCATAAGTGCACCATTACCAGCACCAGCCCAGTACGCAGCATTCGCTTCCCCCTGGGATCTGTGCACTTGTCGTCGGTTGAGCTGTGAGCGAGGAGCTCGCAGACGAAGGAAGAGAAGATTGTCAGTAATTTCAATTCGCTTCATGCCTCACATTCGCGCACACAGTGTCGCACTTCCGTGGGTGGGTACGCAATTATGTATCTCCAGAGATACTACGTGAATGTGCCAACCTCACGGATACGTACAGTGAACAAGCATGGATGTGCAAAGGTGCACAACATCGTCGTCATTACCGGCAGCGAACGACTTTGCTTGAACTTATTTCCTTCTTGCAGGTTTTTGTTTCTCCTTTTGCTCTCACCGGGGGTGAGGCTAAGTTGCGATACGTAAGATACTCAGACACACGCCGTCGTCGCCGCGCCGCGCCGTGAGCGCAAATGTGCATACGCACACGCCTGCTGCTGGGTATTTGCTTGAGGTGGTGATTAATATTTATCACTTCTAGCATTTGCTTTGGGATTGAGAGTGCACACGATAACCTTGAACGATCCAAACTGCTGGCGCTGGTGCCGTCGAAACATGTGTACTGCTGCTGCTGGTGCTGGTGTTTGTGCTGGCACGACAATCGACTCTGCGGCATGGATACGCATTATGCATATGAAATTAGTTCAAGTTGAGATGTCAGTGCAGCCACTTTCCGCATCTCCCATGCATGATTTCTCAATTCAATCTTCTGGCGCTCCGCGGAGCCGGAGATAGTTTATCTGTGCGCGTGTTTGTGTCTGTTTGACGCCACCAAAATATGATTGTGCTCCGTCTCGGTGATTAGAATCTCGACGGATTGTCGCCCGCGTTGGTGGAGCGACACCAGCAACAGCAGCAGCAGCGGCGAATATTGACAGTGGCGCCAATGAGAACCACGGGGACATCTGATTGCCGAGGGAGGCCTTCACTGATAGTGCCACGGAAAAATTTACATGACAGATTGCATTCAATAATTTATGGAATTTAATTTTTTCGATATTTCTTGACTTTGTTGCTTTATGCTAAACGAGATGGCGGCTGGAGAAATGATTTATTATTTGTCTTGATTTCGCTTTCGTTCGCAATCTAGTGCCACCTCTGACATATTCCTAGGCATGACATGGCAATTAATAATTATATGCTGATTATATGTGTGTGAATGCATATTTTTGCTCTCTTGATTCAAAATACGCCTTTTACGGCCTGCGCTCGAGGCCTGAATACATCAAAGTGTGATCGAATCCATGTGGGTGGTGAGGTTGGGTTTGGTAATCTTCAGATTTTGTACTTTGGGCGATGGGTTAGGCATTGATTGATGATGGAGTTCGGCATCGACAGTGTGTGCTGAAAAAATGTCTTGCGTGTCTTTTCGGGGGCGAACCGGCTCGAGTACGTCCCTGAAATGTTTTAGGGGGGATTGTGTTCTTCCGCCAACTAAGTTAAACAAAGTTGAGAAATTTGTTTGATCTCTTAAAACTGTAAAGAGAGTTTCAGATGTCCTCTCAGGCCTCTTTCTTAAGGCTCAAATGGCAGACAAAAATCCGCTGGCCCGGATTGTATCACCTCGTTCTTCTGTAGAGGTGTTCTCCTATGCTGCCAAAATCACTGTGTAAGCTTTTCCATTTGTCCTACTCTTTGGAGCTCTTCTCGCGTAAGTGAAAAACAGCATTTGTCCAGCCCGACTCTAAAATGGACGAACCGTCATTACCTACCTCCCACTGACCCATAGCAACTACGTCCCTACTTCCCAAGGTCATGGACACGCTGATAAATCGTCAGCTTATGAAATATCTTGAAACCCGGAAGCTTCTTAATGACCGGCAATTCGGCTTCCGCAGCAACAGGTCCACTGGTGATTTCATGGCTTATCTCACCGAAGAATGGAACCAATCTTTGCACAACATAGAAGAAAGCAAGATGGTTGCCCTTCAAAAGCATTTGACAGAGCATCAGGCTCTCTTGTCGAAAATGCATGCTTTTGGCGTCGATGGATCTCTTCTCCAATGGATTAGAAATTCCCTTTCGAACCGATCAATACAAGTATTGGATGGGTTCAAGTCTAATATTCACCATATTAATACTGGTGTTCCCCAGGGCTCAGTCTTGTCTCCGAGACTCTTCCTCATTTTTATATATAACCTTCTCTCACTTCTAATCCAATTCACTTATTCGCTGATGACAGTTATCTTAGCTTTTCATATTTCTCGGCCTCCTCTTCGACCATAGACTTAGAATGCCGGCGTAAGTTAAGCCCATTGAATTCCAAAGTTGACAGCACAATTGATTGAAATAAAAAGAAAAGAATTTAAGTTAATGCTTTCAAAAATCCGTTCTGTCGACTGTCACTAAAGCGATCTCAAAATAACCAGCCATAAACTATGAATGGCCCTTGCGTTGTTGAAACCGAACGACTTTCCATCCTCGGTATGTGTATCAACTCAACGTTAAGTTGGAACGATCACAAGTTCGAGATCGCCAAAAATGCAGCGAAATGTCAAGGTTTTTTAAAGCGATGCAAAAAATATTTCACGCCCCTTGACCTGGCAACAATATATAAGGCGTACATCCGCCCAAAGCTTGGATATAACGCTCCTATCTGACCTGGTGCTCCTAAAACCTCTCTGCACCTACTACATAGAATCCAATAGCGAGCGATAAAACTGCGAGTGAGTGAACTGCTGCGAAGTCAATCGACTCCCTAAAAAGTCGACGAATTGTTGCGTCTTTGTCACTATTTAATCGCTAAATCAACAAGAAATACTCTAATGAGTTAGCCAGCTGCATTTCTCCCCTTCAAGAATTCACCCGCCTCGCTAGGAATGCTCAACCCATTACTCTTATCATTAGCTCAGACTGTATTTCTAGTCCGTGATAACTATTACGCATGTTAATCACTGTCAGCGCTCCCTGCCATGGAAATCATCATATTTTCAAGGTTTTCTAGGGTGATCCTGTCGCTTGATTTTCAATCCCAAGTTAGTTCTGCAGCTTATTTTGCCTGGCGCTTGTTTCTGGCGGTTATTTCTGGTGCTTGGTTCTGCTGGGTTCTAGCGCTTGGTTCTAGCGCTTGGTTCTGGCGGTTATTTCTCACGCTTGGTTCTGACGCTTATTTCTGGTGCTTGGCTCTGCCGGTTGGTTCTAGCGCGTATTTCTGTCGCTTGGTTCTGGCGCTTGGTTTTGCGCTTGGTTCTGCCGCTTATTTCTGGGGCTTGGTTCTGGGGCTTCGTTCTGGCGCTTATTTCTGTCGCTTGGTTTTGCCGCTTGGTTCTGCCGCTTATTTCTGGGGCTTGGTTCTGGGGCTTGGTTCTGGCGCTTATTTCTGTCGCTTGGTTCTGGCGCTTGGTTTTGCCGCTTGGTTCTGCGGCTTATTTCTGGGACTTGGTTCTGGCGCTTATTTCTGGTGCTTGGTTTTGCCGCTTATTTCTGTTGCTTGGTTCTGCTGCCTAAAATTTGTCCTTTTCCAGTCACACAGGCGCAACATAATTTCTGTGGTGCCACTGGTGACCAAAGACTGTCATCGATTGTCTAGTAAGTGTCGGGTGACTGTCGGATGTTGCCTCATGAAACCAAGTGCATAAAAATGTTGTTCTTAGTTCTTTCTTTCGTAGGAACCTCACTTTTGTGACCAAGGCACATTCTGGAAGTTGAAGTCCTTGATATCTTCACGTTATGTGAGATTGTCCTAATGGTTAACTGCATCCAATTTTTAGCAGTCACCTGGGTCCCATGAGAAATTTCAAAATTCCGTCAAATCATAAAAAACTGCATTTCCAGCATTTGTTTCCGCTTCGTCTGAAAGAAACTGCTTCAACCGCGTAGTCTGACTGAGCAGTGTACGAGTACATAAGTCAGCAATTACACCGCGCTTTTCCCTGCATTGCACGCCTCAGACGCATGGCTGCTCACAAAGTTGTGCTCCAAATTGATGGGGGAACATCTGTGAAAAGTTCCAGTCGCCTTGTTGATGCTGGCATATCCTGATGAGTTCAATCATCCCCACAAGACCAACACATTTTGCTACAAAAATGTGCACGAAGTGACTCTGTGAAAGAAGGAATGAGGGGACGTCATGGCCTGGATTGAGGTGGTTGATGAGATTATTGAGGCCGGCTTAGTGTGGCCGTCGTGGCGTAGTGGGAAGAGTGTCCAAGAACCAGGTTCGATTCCCGGCTAAGCACCTCGTATTTTTCGCGGCACCACCTCTTTCGAGCTGTTGGCAGCACTCACTGACTAATAACTGTCTAAAAACAATGCTTCTCAAAACTTTACCGTTCGGAGACGGCAAAAAACTGAAGGTCCGTTCTACTCGTGAGAAAACAGTAGCGCGCACAACACACATGAGCAAGCTAGGCCCTGGGGACTGGGGACTCTGGGGACTGTCACGCGATACTATTATTATTATGAGTCAACACAAGGAAGCCTTCTGATGGCACTTGACAGAATGATTATTCTCCCGGTGATGGCCCACTGTTGAAATTGTTGTGTGCTAGTGATTTTTTCGGCAACGTCCACGTTTCCTCAAATCCAAGCGTCTTGTCTTTAGACATTACTTGATGACAAAGCTTATACTGGACAAGTTGGCCTCCCCTGCGGGATATCTTTTTGACCTCCTTGTCTCAAAATCAAACTTTTTTGCTAAGAAACTGAAAATTGTGTACGAAGTTCTTTCAAAAAGTGAATTTTAATTTTGTTCAAAAAATATTTATTTATTCATCAATTTTTATTTGTCCCCCTCAAAGTAGTCCCCTTCAGATATAATGCACTTGTGCCAGATTTTTTTTTTCTAATCCTCGAGGGAGTTTGGTATGCCAGTGAACTCTCCTTTTTCCTCAATCGTCGCAAAACGACGTCCTTCATGAATCTTTCGATATCATAACCATATACCCGTTATGCGTTGCCAGTTATGACTCTTTTAAGCACATCATAGTCCCCGTTGACGTCATTCAACAATTCCTGAGCGATGCTCTTGCCTCATGTCTTTTGATCAAGATTCAGCATTTTCGGAACGAACCTCGCTGTCATACGCTTCATGCTCGACAAATTGCATGGCATTATCTTACCGAAGTGTCGACATCTACAACAACTTCTCTCCAAAGTGATTCGGTGATTCTCCATTTTAAACAACCAATTTTTTTCAATTTTTCATCATTTTCATCGGTTGGTGATGTGGTTGATGTGCTGAGACGCCCAGGGCGAGCATCGTCATTCACGTCTTCCCGATTTTCTTTATAAAGCTTGTACCACTTGTAAACATTTTTTTTTGACCCATTCACCTCATGCCACTGCCAACAGTTCAAGTGCTTTGAGCACCTAATTCCTGTTTTTAAACTCAATTGTATGCAAGTCCTTCAATCCAAATCGCAGAACACGCAAAACAGATAGGGGGCGCCACTAACAAAAATATATATAAAATTAATAAGTTTTGTTTGTGACGCCCCCTTTATGTGCTAGGACTCATTGAGAGACCTGTTTTAACTTTAATGCCTCTCACAAACAAAAAAAAATATGCTATATAGCTCAAATTATTACAATATGAATGTTCGAGACGAGTGTACCAACGTAACAAAATAAGAAAAAAATTTAAATCGGATATACACATAAGGTTGTCAAATATCTTCCGCTTTTTTGCTCCTCATTCAATGCTTAATAAAAAGTCTTACAGTGATCGGATTTAGTTCATATATGCGCCGTTTTGTTCGATAATCTGTTTCCATCTAGACGGCAAAATACAGTAGAATACAGTTGTGGTCCACGCAAGATGGTCAACCTTCTTCTATTGCTCAACACTTTTGACAGATATTAGCTCTTAAATTTTTTTTTCGTGCTTGCCAGCTATTCCAAAAATAAAAACCTTATAATTAACAGAAAATAAAAAATAACCTCTTGCCATCTCTTAAACAATTTCTTCTCCGACATAATAAACTTCCCCAAGCTCTACTTAAAACCAAAATCATAAACAAAGATAAAAAGCAAAGACAACTAAGTAAAAATCTTTTTCAAGCGAAAAAAAATATTCAGGTAATCAAACCAACTGTGATATGCAACTTAAATAAAATAAATTAAAGACAAAAACAAAAAAGAAAAACAAACAAATACAAACAAAAAATCAATTCGTACATCATAGGCCTTCGCGTTCTACCTACACATGTGTATTTGCAGTAATCACTCAATAAAAAATTTGTGATCCATTCAATGTGAGTAATACGATTGCAGACACAAATCAGTAAGTTCCATCCGCCGGCCACCGAAATTCACAAAACACACAAAATACACTAAATCGAGATAGCACAAAAAATACACCAAAAACAAAAACGACCAATAAATTATCCACATTCGAAAAATGAAAAACAATGAAAAAATTCATTCGAATCACCCCCACCACACTCGCTCAGCCCTGAGTCCCCCTGTAATTTTCTGTGTTTTGTCTCAGTTTTGTGTAGATTTAAGTCAAAATGAAATATAAAAATAAAATAAAAACACCTGTAAATTGAATATTTTAAATATTACAATGGTTTTCGGAATTCCAACGAATATTTAAAAAAAATGAGACCGTCGTCGGTCGTCTTGTATCCACAGCTATAAGGGATTTAGTATTCCAAGTAAATGGAAAAATTAATAATTACTCTTTTTTCTACAACTAAGAATTTACCAGAAAAAAAAGAGAAGCAAACTCAAATTAACTGTAACGCGAATCTATTTCACTGTAAATTACTACTGTACGATATACAACATTTTTGTTTCTCAATTAAGATTAATGATAAAACAAATGTTTAAACCACCCACAGATTCAACTCGCTTTAAATGTGTAGAGTGTAGATGTTTTTAAGGAATATAAATACATTTTAAGAGCAGGTTTACTTAATATTTAAGTAGATATTTTTTTCTAAAGCCAGAAAAACATGCATAATATTCTAAATGTCTATTTATTATATAAAAGAAAAACAAAATCAGAAAACAATTATTGTGCAAAAAAAATATTTACTAAAGTTTGAAGATTTCATATACATACATTGCAAAAGGAACTCTTTATAGGCAAACCAATGGAGGCTTAAAGTGGAATTTGTATGCGGAAAATTAACTTACTTTGTCTGTTTTAACATGTCCAGTGTCCATTTACTACAGAATATGCTAGAATCCATAAATTTGCGGTAATAAAATTATCTAAAAGCATTTAACGTCCTTTATATGACGCAAATTCTGTAAGTGGGTACAGTGCGACACTCACACGTCGATGGTCTCGGTTCCATTCCCGGAATGAACAGCTCGCATTTTTTACGCCACTAACTCTTTTGATCTGCTTCTCAAACTTCGCTGTTCGGAGTGAAAAAAACTGTAGGTCCTTTGTACTCGTAAGAGAACTGTAGGGCAGACAACACGAGTAGTTAACAAGCCAACTACTACTACCTGGTCCACTGATAGGCTGTCGCGCCATCGAACTGATCGTTCCTTGAAGGGAACCTTTAAGATTCCCAAATTTCCCACCAAATCAAGCTTCATCATCTCAAACTATTCTTGTAAAGCGACGACGTTTTCCGGACTAAACACCTCGCATTTATCACGGCACTAAATCTTTTGATCTGGGAGAGAATGTAGCGCCCTCTAATCGATCGAAACTCTAAGATTCATAAATCAAGCTACGTGTTCTCCAACTATTTTTTTAAGCCATCGTAAATCAAGCTACATGTTCTCCAACTATTTTGTTAAACCATCGTCAATAAAGCTACATGTTCTCCAACTATTTGGTTGAACCACGGCCTGACGCTACAGAGGCGCCGAAATCTAAAATTTCGTCTAATTCGTTCCGTTTTCAAAAGAGGGAGCCACCTTCAAGTTTTGACTGATCTTGGAATCGATTACCTTCATTGGAAAGATGTGACATTCTAGCATTACTAAGTGTGCATTAGCGTCTGTGTTAAAAAAAAACCTTACGCATTGCCTCATTGAAAATACTCGAATTCGCTTTCAATAAACAGCATTTGTGGGACGTTTTGTGTTTCTTGTTTTATTTGAAGCATTCCAGCTAAAGCCCGTCAAATACAATTTTTTACCTTGTTCGAATTGTGTCATTTGGGAAACTGGTCATAGAAAAACTGGTCATGATGAAAAACTGAAACTGATCTTTGAGTGCGCAGGGAACAACACTGACACCCCTGGCCCTATGCGACAATCGCATCGAACTATAAGCTCTACTCTGCTCCCTTCTTGTATCCAAGCTTATAGGCATATATCACTCCTACCAAGTTTGAGACTCTCGAAGCATTCAGAACGATGTGTCGCGAGCAAGTTTCTTTAAAAAAATCCAAGCAGGAGACCTGGTTGCATGGATGACATTTCTTCTTACCCAAATTTTTTCCTTGTCTGTCTCACAGGTTTGATAATTCCTTTTTGGAAAATTTGCTTTTGTCAATGAATATGAGCGGATAGTTATTAGAAGACTTCATTGCAACTGTGCAACGGGGAGCTTATGGGGGCTGTGAAAGCTCCAGTATACAGTAGACGTTACATCTCTAATTTATTTGTCACTTTGCCAATATAAACAATGTCGAGGCTCTTCATATCAATCCAAATCCCTTAAGGAATTTTCATATTTCACGACTTTCCGTCAATCTGTGAGTCATCTCGACTCTTAACTGTGCAACATTCCTAGTGTTGTCAAGTGAAGCTTACCATTCCGCTGGCCTATGGCTCTCTGGAATCGAATTCCTAATATAATTCATAACTTCTCTTACGGTTCGCCAGGTCCATTCCCATTAATTTTGGCGTAGTGTGTACAGTGCGACACACGCCGAAGATCCGGGTTTAATTCCCGGCTAAACACCCCCGCATTTTTCATGGCACCACCTCCTTCGAGCTGCTGACAACACTCAAAGCGAAATAATTGTCTAAGAAAAAGCTTCTTAAACTTCGACGTTCGGAGTCGCCAAAAAACTGTAGGTCCCTTCTACTCGAGAGAGAACAGTAGCGCGCACAACACTAGTAGTTGATGAGCAAGCTAGGCCCTGGTCCCCAGCGGACTGTCGCACTCCCGAGTCCGAAAGCCTTCACTTTATTCAATGTTGGGTACAGGACCTCTCGTGTCTCGTTACACAGACGTCGTATTGAACACTTAGTAGGCAGTGTCCCATTTTCGTATTCTTCCAGTAGATTATAAGCAGGCTCTTTTTAAAATAACAAACTACATCATAAGCGCGCACTACTTCTTCTTCTTCTTGTGGCACTAAAGTCCGGGGTGGATCTGGGCCTCCACCCACATGCCTCTCCAGCCAGCACGATCTTTCGCCAGATGACTCCAGTTGCGCACTCCAAGTTGGTTGAGAATCACATCCGTATCACTATTTATAGTGACAACGGAAACATAACAAACATGGAGAAAAGACCATCTGTTGCGGGATGACGGCTAACAGACTCAGGCTTTGAGGGAACCTGACTGGTATTGACAGCTTGCCCAGGGGCTATATTCCGGTGCCACGTGAGGTCAAGAGCCCCTGGAACTTCGGTTTCAACCTGACCGTGCGGTAGACCCCCTTGTGGGAGTATCGTGGTGGCTGTGGTTTACCACATAATATCTCGGGTAGAGTCGATGATAGTGTACTGTGCTGACTTGTTTTGATGATTGTTCACCCACAACTAGGCAAGGCGGTTAGGAGACTATCCCTTCTCAGTGTGGAGTTGTATTCTCAACCGGGCGCTGCTACCCAGAGAGCGGAAGAGGTTTTCGAAAGGCTTCGCACCAAACCAAGGTGGGGTGATTGCCCCTCAAGCATGATCTCAGTTTGGTACTTGAGTAACTAAGGCGCTTAGCCTTGCGTTACTTACGACTCTCTTGGGAAAATGGACACCGTGATGTAAGCCGTAAAGGCAGGTGATCACGTAAAACCAAATCCCGGATCTAAGTTGGTTGAGGTCCTTCTCCAGCTGTGTGCGCCACCGTAGCCTAGGCTGTACTCTGTTGCATTGTCGCAATGGCTCAGATTCGAAGACTTTTCGGGCCGGAGCAGTAGCGTCCATACACTCTACATGGACTAGCCATCTTAAGCGTAGTATCCGAAGATGCTTGACCAGGCGCATGTTGCTGAACAGCCCATAGAGTTCATCGTTAAATCTTCTCTTCTAGATGCCATCAACGCAAATCATAACCTAAAATCTCACGAGAAATTTTCTTCTCGAAAAAAACTAAGGGCTTTTTATACGCTTTAAGTAACGTCCACGTTTCCGAGGCCCGCATTACATCATCGCCAAGTATTCTCTAACAGAAACTAGAAAGGCAGGAGGGCAGCACATGACGAGCTTTGCATTGCGAGCTAAGCTCAAGCTTAGAACACTTAGGTCCTTGGCTTAGATGTAGCAAATAAGTCCCTGTGAAAAGAAACTATCTTTTTTGTACAAATTTTAAGTTAATTTTTTTGAAGAGACAACTGTCTTCGAAGAGATCTAAGTTTGAATGAAAGCACAAATGGACTGCGGCCTCTGAAAGTAAAAATGTTTCCTTTTAGTCGTCTGAAAAGTGTCGCCATTGTGGCATAGTGGGTAGAGCGCGACACTCACACGCCAAAGGTGACAAGTTCGATTTCCGAAGTAACACATGGAATATTTCACGGCACTACCTCATTCGGGTTGCTGACAATACTCAAAGAGTATTTACTGTCAAAGCACTGTGAGCAGAATTTCTCAGACTTCGCCGGTCGAAGTCGCTATTTCAACAACGAGTTAGCCAGTTGCATTCCTCCCCTTCAAGAATTCACCCGCAATCATTTAAGGGTATAAACAATCCCTTTAGTGCGCGCCAAATATAAAAAAAGAAATTGTAGGTCCCCTCTACACCTGAGAGAACAACAGCGCACAAACACCAGTAGTTGATGACCAAGCTAGGTCCTTGTCCCTTCTTTGGACTGTCGCCCCATTTATCCATTACTCGAAGTCAGATATGTTCGGCAGCAACCAATTCAGTTCTTCACTGCTGAATTATCTTAGGCTCACATACCGCTCTAAAAAGGAAACCATAAACGGGCACCATTTTAAACGTTGTGAAAAGTTGAAACGTAAGCGAAATTTAAAAAAAAATCCCTTTATTTTGCTTTTAAGGATGTATTCAGGCTAATCAAGGGAATGCTGTTAAGTAAATGCAACAAACGTACAAGTGGGCTAAATTTCAATTTTATTTTGATGTGAAGAACCTCCACCGATGGGACCCTTTAAACGGAATTAAGCTTAAATAAGGTTCATTTTGTAGCCGCCGTGGCGTAGTGGGTAGAGTGCGACGCTCACACGCCGAAGGGTCTGCTGCTGCTGACAACACTCAAAGAGTAATAACTGTCTAAGAAAGCTTCTCAAATTTCACCGTTCGGAATCGGCAAAAAACTGTAGGTCCCTTCTACTCGTGAGAGAACAGTAGCGCGCACGACACGAGTAGTTGATGAGCAACCTAGGCCCTGGTCCCCCTCTGAACTGTAGCGCCAACAATTATTATTAAGGTTCATTTTAAATTGAATGAATTTTGTGGATCAGAAATTTAGGGAAAATTTCAAAAATTGTCTATACTCCCCTAAAACATGAGTTTTCAACTTCAAATTTCACTCTGATTGCCTCCATTGCCCGGCAAGAAACCAATGAAACGAGATGATATTTCCTCACTAGTGGGAATAAGTTTGAGTTCATTTCAAACTATTCCTCCTCCCTCCTTTGCATGCATCAAGCGTTAAATTTGAAATAAAAAAATAAAAACAAATCTACTTACAAAATATTGAAACAAAGCAGTTTTTTTTAAATAGAGAATACATGTGCTTTTTGAAATATTTTTTTATTTTCAAATAAAAGAACTCAGAAGTGTGATCAAAACGCAAAAACAAAACAAGCAACTTAAATAAAACAACCAACAAACATAACATTAAAAACAGTTTTCTAAGAATAAATTTTTGAGAAAAATTAAATATAAATTTAAATACCGAAAAAATAAAATAAATGGAGAATTTTGTCAAATACTTCATTTTTTATCAGAGATATACAAAAACAAAAAAAATTCTGTAAGATATATAAAAAGTATACATATTTATGAGAATATTTTTGGAGAACGGATAAGAGTATGTGTATGCATCTGCACGTCCGGGATATGTTTACATCACTTTTGGGATCGTTTACGATATCAAAATAAAAAAAAACAAAGAGTTTAAAAGAGATTTCTTCAAATTGTTGATGGTTTTATATAAGGGATG
Source organism: Eristalinus aeneus (assembly GCA_955652365.1). Lineage (NCBI taxonomy): Eukaryota > Metazoa > Arthropoda > Insecta > Diptera > Syrphidae > Eristalinus > Eristalinus aeneus. The sequence goes on from OY019133.1 coordinate 36,278,489, forward strand.
TTATTTGGAAAAGAAAATCTAAAGAAATAAAATCTAAAAGCGAAAAGAAATATTTTTGTGGATGAGCATTTGTACACATTTGTACATGGATGTGCGGTGTACGGATGTATGAGAATGAAATAAATGAGTAAAAACAATCGTTTTCTAGGCTGTAAGTTTTTATGTATGTGCATTGAACTGAATTGAAGCAATTTTTGTATTAAGAAAAAAATTAATTGAGAAAAAAGAAAAACAGAAAGAATTTTGTTGGAATTTTTGTATTGCAAAATGGCTCATTTCCAGCGATGTCCGATTTAGGCGAAAGTGTTAAATATATTTGAAGAGGATCAAAATGAGGAAAACAAGACCAAATGCAAAGGACTTGTAACTTGTAAAGTGGGTTTTCTTCATAGATTCTTGAGAAATCTGTTTATATTTTAAATGCTTGTAAATAACAGTACTAAACTACATTAAAATAATTTTTTTATTAAAAAAGAATTTATTAGTTTGTTTGATTTTCTTTCACTAAGAGTTGAAGCAGAAGCTGTGATACCGTTCCTTCAAGGAAAGTTTTTTCCTGAACATGACCTGAAAGGCCTTGATGTATAAATTGGAACAAACAAAACGCAGCAATAATTCACCATGCAGTTTGTTATTAGATTTTTTTTGTGACAAACTACGCTTAATAATAATAATTGGGTGGCGCAAGGCCTACCTGACTCCACAGGAGTACCAGGGCCTTGCCTTCTTATCAAATACTCGTGTTGTGAGTGCTACCAGTAGAAGGGAGCTACATTTTTTGCCCACACCGAAAGGTCAACATTTAAGAACCTTCTTCGTTAACAGTTTTTACTCTTTGAGCGTTGTCACCAGCTGGACAGTGTAAACAAATGCGAAGAGTTGATCCTAAGACCGCATGAAGAAAGTATGTGCTTCCTAAAATTTAAGCTCGTCTTGTTGAGCCGCTATTTCCACAAACAGGCTTTCAAAAGCATAACAGCTCGTGAAAGGATGAACTTCAATATAAGCCTGTTGTGCTGAGTCAAATCATCTGCCTAGATCTAGCGATGTTGCACACTTTTTAGTATTTTCTCCGGGAACACATTGAGTCTCATGTCGTCAAAAATGAGGTTGCTGCGATTGATATTCGAACCTCTGGGTATATCTCTTTGCATCAAAATCGGAAGATATGTAGAAGCTCTCGCTTCAATAAAAGATCAATTCACAGCCCATTTTCCTTGATGATCGGTTGACAGGAAAAGAACAAATTATTCTTAGTGCCGATTGACTGTAGATAAAGTCTGAAATTCAAACCTTTAGTCTTGTCAGTTGAACCAAAAAGTGTCAGTTGTGGAGATAGTATTGTCCATATTCCATCGCTTCCGATGATGGATATTCTATTCCAGTCAAAAAGAGCAAGATGTCCACGATGAACTTCGTTTATATTGGCTATTCGTTCTTCCTTTTCTTTCTGTCTTGATTCCTCTCCTTGACTCCTCTTTTTGATTCCTCTCCTAAGCTCCTCTTCTTGATTCCTTTTCTTGACTTTAAGAAGGAGTCAAATAGTAAAATAATCAAATAGTGGACTTCTTAAGTCCTCTAGTTGACTCCTTTCCTTGACTCCAAAGAACCCTTATCTTGGGGAAATGGAGTACCTGCGCTTGCGCTTACGTAACCGATCCAGTTCTGTCGACTAGCTTTTGCCTGGTCGAAAGAAAAAAGGATGCTCACAATGAACCAAAAACAACGACATGTCGATGACTCTGAGAGCTGCTTGGAGCTATTTCGCCAGATTAAACAGGACTCCTTTTGTTGTTTTGCCTTTCTCAAGATAGTCGATGAATAAAATTACATGCGCTTTCCAAAGTACGGAAGCCACAATCTTGCCAGCCGAACTTCGTGTTTTTGGACGCTTGGGGTATGGTTCACTGGCTGGTGTCCACTCCGCTGACTGCCGATTTGACTCTAGAGTGAAGTGGTGGGTCCATGCTTCATCCATTGTGACATACCGACGCTAAAAGTCCTGTTTATTCTGGCGAAACAGCTCCAAACAGCTCTCAGAGTCATCGATACGTCGTTGTTTTTGGGTCATTGTGAGCAAAAGCCAAGATAGTGTACACACTGCCTTCTGATATCTTTAAGGTGTCAGCTATCTCAGGCAATTTCACTTTGACAAAACCTATTTTTGCATTTTTTAAAGTTTTTAAACGTTCAAGGTCGATGATGTCTGTACGGCCACGTACAGTGAGTGTCCTAAAAATAATTTTAGTAATTATAATTGTTAACGTGACAGTCCACAGGAGGATCAGGGCCTAGCTTGCTCATCAACTACTCGTGTGGTGCGCGCTACTGTTCTCTTACGAGTAGAAGGGACCTACAGTTTTTTGCCGACTCCGAACGGCAAAATTTGAGAAGCTTTCTTAGACAGTAATTACTCTTTGAGTATTGTCAGTAGCCCGAATGAGGTGGTACCGTGAAAAATTCGAAAAATTGGTGTTTAGCCGGGAATCGAACCTCGACCCTTCGACGTCTGAGCGTCGCACTCTACCCACTACACCACGGCGACCCCAACACCTAACGATATGCCATTTAAAAAATAGTTAATTTTTGATGTCAGCAGTAAAGAATCGTTTCAAGAGTTAGAGAATTTCAACCTCAGGGTTTCGCACAAAACGCCCTACTACAGATCTAAGGAATTATGCAAGGGACAGCTCTACGTCTTCATCTAGTATTTATTCTACTCCGAACACACGATGATAGAACAGAAGCTACGCCCCCGAATGACATGGCTTTTATCATGTCATTCGGAGAAGGAAAGCCCTCAATCGAGCTCGAAAGCTTCAACAGACTAAAGTTAATACGAAATTGAATTAAAATTCGGCATTTTTGCAGTCCGGGATGGACCTAGGCTTCAATTAACCTGTCCAGCCATTACGATATTTCGTCAGCTGTTTCCTATTACACACTCCAAGTTGATTGAGGTCATTCTCCACTTGTGTGCCCCATCTTCTTTTTCATTGTCCCAGGAAACAGGATATAATCACTAGGGGCAAGGTCTGGACTATAGGGTGGGTGTTGGATTTCTTCAAAACCTGAACGGATCTATACCTCCTGATGTGTTTCTCAATTTAGACTACAAAGGGCTGATAAAGGACACCGACGGATGTCTTACGATCTTTCATGTCGTACGCCGAACAGTGGATAGGCGATTCCAAAACGAATCAGACTCACTTGTAGCCACGAGGAGCTTCTTTGGTTCAGCAGGGCGATCTCCGCCCGAGATGAGCACCTTCCGCCAGACAATATCATTTTTACTGGTGGTTGCATCAAAATCAGGCCCCGCCACCGCTTGCAAGTAACCAATATTGAATTTTAAGTTAACCTTGTAGCCAACTGACATTGTTTTAAAGGTAGTGTATACGTTAGAGTCAAATAAATAAGAAAAAATAAAATAAGAAATTAAAAAAAAACGTGCATCATGACTTAATACGAGGGGCGTTCAATATATTCTCGGTATCGATATGAAGGAAAATGCAAATTCAATTTATATTTTTTTATTTTTCAATATAATCTCCCCTAACATCAATGCATTCGCTACATCTTGAGATAAGCTTTTGTAAGTCCTTGAAAAATATGAATTTCCTCTTTCTCGCAAAATACCCCTTTATTGCCTACATAAATCTTTGAAAATCTTTTTCCACGAAGACATTTTTTCAAATCCGGAAACAGGAAATAATCACTAGGGGCAAGGTTGGGTGTTGGATTTCTTCGAAACCACAATCTCGCGCAGTAGCCTTGGAAACTCGCGCCGCGTGAACAGGAGGGTTGTCATGAAGAAGCAACACACCCGCTGCGAGTTCACCCAGCCTTTTCTTTTTAATTTCTTTCCGCAAATTATGCAAAGTGAAAGCGTTGGATGTGGTGTTGATGGTTTCACTTTTTTTTTGTACTCAATTAGCAAGATTCACTTTGAGTCCCAAAAAACTATGCCCATGAGCTTCTCTGCAGACGGAGTGACTTTGAACTTCTTCGGGTGGTCTGTTCCTTTTTTATTCCACTGGATGGATTCTTTTTTGCTTTCAGGGTCAAAGTGGTGAACCTATGTTTCGTTCCCAGTAACAATGCGTTCCATAACACCGTCCGCGTTCTCACTACACATTTCAAAACGCTCTCTGCAGCATGCGATTCTCACTTTTTTCTGAAGCTGTATGAGCATTCGTGCCACTCATCTTGCACTAACCTTTGAAAGGTTAAGATGGTTATGAAGAATGGTGTGAATGGTACCAGTTGAAAGCTTGGTGATCTCTGCCCCCATTTTCACCTTTATTCGGGCATCCTCAAAAAACAATTTTCTCGACTTCTTTGATGCTTTCAGCCGTACTAGCAGCAGCTGGGGCACCGGAGCGGGGTTCTTCAGTGCTTTCTCTGCCTTGAACTCATTTGACCATTTTTGCACAGTTGACACTAGGGTGGCCTTCTATATCCCACCGTGTATATATTAATATATATATCACCCTAGTGTTGCAATCTGACCACTGCCAGCCCTATCGTAAAGTTCGACATTTTTGAGATTATACTTACTCAGACCGTTTTTACATACGAGCGCCTTTTGTGTGGTTTACAGTAACTTACGAGATTCACCTCGTCCAAAAAATGGAGTTAAATCGTAAAAATTTTCGTGCGATTATTTTTTACAACTTTCGACGTGCATCGATGATCTTAATTCAATTTTTAGCGATGGAGCTCCATCAAGGAGCGGGTTTATCGATGGTATGGTAAATTCAACCGAGGTCTTAGTTCATTCCAAGACGAATTTCGTGAATAAGAATAATTGTTGGCGCTACAGTCCAAAGGGGGACCAGGGCCAAGCTTGCTCATCAACTGCTCGAGTTGTGCGCGCTACTGTTCTCTCACGAGTAGAAGGGACCTACAGTTTTTTGCCGACTCCGAACGGCGAAATTTGAGAAGCTTTCTTAGACAGTTATTACTCTTTGAGTGTTCTCAGCAGCTCGAAAGAGGTGGTACCGTGAAAAATTCGAAAAATTGGTATTGAGTTGGGAATCGAACTTACACCCTTCAGCGTGTGAGCCTAGCATTTAACCCAATACGCCACGGCGGCCAAAGGTCGTCCAAATTCAGTTGTTGTTACGGAAACCATTGAAGCTGTGCGCCAACTGATATTACAAGATCGTCATGTGACCTATCGTGAGATTGAGACAACCCCAGGCATTAGTGGGACCAGCATACATTCAATACTGTAGAACATTTGACCGTTAAAAAAATTTGTTCGCGTTGGATCTCACACAATTTGTCAATCGGTCAATAAATGGATCGTGTCGATTGATCGAAAGAAATGCTCCAAAAATTCGATCGCGGCGCTTCGAAACACGTCTATGACATTGTGACAGGCCAATGAGCCCGAAAGTAAGCACCAGTCGACTGTATTAGTGTTTCCAATTGAGCCAAATCCAATAAAAGCTGCTCGCGCACGAAGCACTTCCAAGCACATGGTCGCCTGTTTTTTCGGAAAAACTGGACATGTCACAACTGTACCACTAGAACAACGCAGAACAGTCGATTCTCCATTTGTTTGCCAGTTGTCTTCCAAAAAAATCAGGAAAACCAACCGCCGAAGACGGATTACTCTTCACCACCACAATGCGAGCTCTCAGACATCGGCTCAAACAACTGCATTTTTGAGCGCTCAAAACATCGATTTGATGAGTCATCCGCCGTATGGTCCTGACTTGGCACCGAGTGACTTCTTGTTAATCTCGAACGTACAAAATAAAATGAGAGATCAACGTTTTTCGACACCTGAAGAAGCGGTTGATGCGTTCAGAATGCATGTTTTGGAGATACCTCAATCAGAGTGGCAAAAGTGCCTCGACAATTGGTTCAAACGCATGCAAAACTTTATAGAACTTAATGGGGAATATTTGGAAAAACTATAAAGCTACTTTCAATGTTTAATATTTGTTTTACTTCTTTACTCCCGAAGAGGCTTGACGAGGCAACACACAAGTTATTTACTCAGGTTGAGCTGCTGGAGAGTTCTGACGACATTTTCTTGTGCTTTTTTTTGCAAACATGGAGCAGTACCACTTGGAATTCCATCGCGGATAAACAATTTTTCAACACAACTCTAACGCAAATCTTGTAAACAATAAAAATATTTGTTAACGTTTGAACAAACTGTCATGAACGGCATGGAAAATTGTTCATGGAAGTCTTTTGAAGTTGGTTACATTGAAAGTCAGTCAGGATGTATTACACAGCATTGGCTTTGAACCAAATAAGAGAATTTTTACAGTCGGCCCAAAATAAAAGTTTTAAAAACTATCATAAGCCCACTATGTTTTCTTGGCATGCAAAGAGAAAAAGGAATCAACCCACTTTTCCATTATCTTCTCATCCAAACCCACTTTACCACTATCTTCTATCCCTATTTATCAGGATAGAATAGCCTTTGTCTTGCTCGAAAATCAGCTGTCCTACAGGTGGTTCCCAATGCATTGGACGACACGCATTGCTAAGCGCATTGTTAAACACAGCGAAAGGAAGACTTATTTCCTTGACTTTTTTTAGACTGTAAGATCGACTGATCGACTTGCTTCAGCTTTCCACATTGAATGGCCTTGCAGCATGTTCCTGGTCGGTGCAATAAGCAAAAATAACGATTCTACCCTTTTCAACCCTTTTCCACTTTCCCTTCAATACTTAGCTTGGTTTGATACACTTTCCCTTCAATGTTTAGCTTGGTTTGATATACGAATACGATGATGAATTAATTTCTCATCGGCAATCAGAATGCATGCTTTATCGGCTCTTGTCCAATTCCTGTTCCGATGTCATCTGCATCTTTTCTATCTCAGCCTAAGCCCTTGGTTCATCTTCCTAACAATGCACTCAGCCAGCTCCGGGACATATAGGGGGCGCCACTTACAAAAATTATTAGTTAAATATTAATTTTTTTTTGTTAGTGCCGCCGCCTAAATATTCCAGGACTTATTGAGTCATGTCTCGTACAAAAAATTTAAGTTATCGTGAATAAAGCCCAATAGCTTAATTCTTGGATGATGTTTTGCTGGTCTTGGTCGAAGCTGGACAGTTTTCAAGCCTCTTATGGCTTATTTATTGGTAAAAGTCTAAGCGCACGCAGCTAAACAAGACACTTATAAGGCGATGCTGCATCGGGCAACGAGGGCTGTTCGTGAGCTCTACGAACAGAGAAGAAGGGAAGACGGCTTCTCAGAAGAAAAAAGAAGGAGCACGAGAAGAGCGCGGTCAAGGAAATAGAAAGGTGCTATGGCAGGAATGAAGTCCGAAAGTTGTACCGAAAGGTAAAACAGCTATCCGGAGGATACAAGGTTCGGACCAAAACCTGTCGAGATCTTAATAGACAACTCGTAGTAGAGTCGCATCCTGTTCTAAGAATCTGGAAGGATCATTCATTCAGACTCATTAACGGCGATGACGACCCCAATTCCGCTGTTAGGTATAACGTTCCACTCAATCTGGACGATAATAGACAAGAATTCCGACCCCCCGACTTAGACGAGGTGAAGATAGCAATATCCAAGCTGAAGTCTAACAAAGCTGCTGGAGCGGATGGACTGGCCGCAGAAATATTGACAGCAGCTCGATTTGAGTTGGTGGGGCGCATGCATCAGCTCATCTGTAAGATATGGTTGGAGGAAAACATGCCCGGTGAGTGGAATCTCAGCGTCGTTTTCCCGGTTCACAAGAAAGGAGGCCCCTTTGACTGCGCCAACTACCGAGGGATTAGTCTCCTTAACATCGCATACAAGATCCCCTCTGCCGTATTGTGTGAGCGTCTGAAACCGTTTGTGTGTGGTTTCACACCACGGAAGCTTACAATGGACCAGATCTTCACATTACGGCAGATCCTGGAAAACAATCAAGAAATGCAAGTAGACACTCACCACCTATTCGTGGATTTCAAGGCCGCATATAACAGTGTGCATAGAGACGAGCTATACAGTGCCAAGTCTGTTTTTGGCATTCCTACCTAACTCGGTAGATTGTGAAGAATGACGATGGAGAACTCTCGCTCTGTCAAGGTCAATGACAAACTCACCGAGACCTTCAATGTCAAAAATGGTTTTAGACAAGGCGACGCACTGTCATGTGACTTCTTTAACATCATCCACGAGAAGATCGTGCGTAACTCACAAGTCAACACCAGAGTCACGATCTTCCAGAAGTCAGTTCAATTGCTAGCTTACGCTGGTGACATTGACGTGATTAGGCGAACACAGGAAGCCGTCAATGAGGCGTTAGCTGGCACTGAAGCAGAAGCGGCTAAAATGGGTCTCCCGGTAAGTGAGGGCAAAACTAAGTACATGCTGTCATCAAGGAAGGACACACAACATCGACGTCTCGGACAGAGCATCACACTAGGCAGCAGAATCTTCGAGGTAGTCAAGGACTTCGTCTGCCTCTGCTCCGCGGTAAATAGGGACAACAATACCAGTTCCGAAATCAAACGCAGAATCACTCTTGCCAATCGCTGTTTCTTTGAGCCCAAGACAAAATCGAGTAATATAGCCCTCTCTCGAAGGACTAAGCTCGCTTTTTATAACAGCTTGATCATCCCCGTCCTACTTTATGCCGCGGAATCTTGGACGTTAGCAAAGGCAGATGAGGAAGCCCTAAGTCTTTTCGAAAAAAAAGTTCTGGGCAAAGGCAATGAGGCAAAGGCGGATGAGGAAGCCCTTAGTCTTTTCGAGAGAAAAGTTTTGCGTGCGATTTTTTGTCCTGTTTGCGTTGATGGCGTCTGGGGGAGAAGAGTTAACGACGAACTCTATGGGCTGTACAGCGACATTTGCTAGTCAACGGCCCAATCATAAGGTGGTGCACACAACTGGAGAAGGACTTCAACCAACTTGTATCTGGTGGAAGATCGTGCGGACTGGAGAGGCATGTTGGTTTAGGGTCAGGTCCACCCCGGACTGTAGCGCCACAAGAAGAAAAAGATGAAGAGAAGTCCAAGGCAGGTCCACAGTAACTCCCCTAAAGCCGAATCGACAATAGCCACTTCCACTTTCTTTACGTCCACTGGGGACGTGTGTTCATGCACCCGACACACTCTTCGTCGTTAACAATCGGTTGGCCATATGAGAATATTTTAGGACCGATAAAAGGCTTTTCTGTTCAAGGTATGAAGTTAGCTACACTCAACGCTCACTTAGAATTTTTTCTACAGCCTCCTTGATTCACTCTTTGCGACAAACATTTCTGCAACTCAAATCAAGAACAACTGCCGGCTAGAAGCTTTCAAAATTCAAATGAACATGCAACTTGTCCGATGTTGGTTTCCACGAGATATAATCAGCAATAGTCCGTTTGGAGTTGCTTTCCTAACTTCTTTCCATCACTACAGGAGTTGCAAAACTTGCAACTTGAGGACAAGAATAAAGAGAATTGATTACAATATTAGACAAGACCTGCATCTATAAATCAAAAATTACTGGTTCGAGAAAGTGATAAAGACCTGAAGACCGAATAATCGCTTACGCCTGGCCGCCGTACCGAAGTGGGTAGAGTGCGGCGCTCACTCGCCGAAGGTTCAGGTTAGATTTCCGGCTAAACAGCTCGAATTTTTCAGGGCACGTCGATCTGCTGACAGCACTCAAAGGGTAATAATTATCTAAGATAAAGCAAACTTCACCGTTCGGAGTTGGCAACAAACTGTAGGTCCCTCTACTCGTGAGAGAACCGTAGTGCGCACAACACGAGTAGTTGATGAGCAAGCTAGGCTCTGGTCCCCCTACAATTATTAAGAGTCTAAGGGTTGAAAGCCGCATCCTTTATACCATCACCAACAGTTTAACCCAAACCCACTTCTCAATGCAACCATCAACCGTGTCCCCTGTTTGTGGACCGACGGATAGGCAGCTATTTCTTGACGTCCACGTAGAACCGAAATCACACTGCTGACTTCTGACACAATTTTCAAGCTCAAAGAAAACAATGTTGTATCACATCCATTAACGCAACGCCGTCTCAAGAGTCAAGATAGCAGTTACAGTAAGTCCGTCAGAATATAAGAAAATAAATAATTTCAGTCATAAGGCGCACCTATGAAAATGTCTCCCAGTGCTCGATGCACATTCAGCGCTGACCCTTCCATTTCGTTGACCGGCCACAAAATGTCTATTTCTGTTCGTTTTCCCATCTCACATCCAACGAGCCCGAAAGTGGATGCAACACACGAACGGTCAGCCGAACAGCAGCGGGAGCAGCAGCAGTCCGAAAGTTCGTTGCAAGGAGCGAGGACCGACCGCCGCATGCATAAAAATAAACGTGAGCTGTTAAATCACGAACTAAGTGGATTTATGATGTTCTTCGCATAAATAAAGCAGCGCGCATCGGCCAAGAAGGAGAGACGAATGACCCCATGGCAGTGCAGATGCAGATGGTCGGCGGAGATGGCGAGTAGGACGCACCACGCAATCCCCACGAGCTGGGGCAATTAATTCGTAAAATCCTCTTAACGTTGTGCCATGGTGATAATTGAGTGCTTCACTGCAACTCTCCGGTCGCAATGTGATTGTCGTCGTCGACGTTGTAGTTGCGGTCATCATCTCTGCTGGATTGTATATCTACTGCGCACTCAGCTCAGATGCGGGAGGTGATTTTGTGACTGCTCGCGGGCCCAGCATCATCATCTTCGCGATCCGAACAGCGGCACCTAGTTGCATGATCGACCATCATCTCCTCTAGGAACCTCACCACGAGCATCAACACCACCACCACCACCACCATAACCAGTCAGCCAGTTGGCATGGTGGAGCAAATGCAGCAGCGGCAGATGTGTTGCCTCGATTAATGCGGTCATAGTGGCGGTCAATTAATCTTCCGCCGGAGTCGGCTCTCATATCCTCTGCACGCTTGCACACCACAGATAGTTGGCCCTCGGTCGTGGTCTATTTGGACCTTTTAACTAAATATGATAAGCGGCGCGTTGTTGGCACTGCACTGGCGTCATGTTGCTGCGCGGGGCTAGTTCAACCGATCATTTGTTACTTCCACCAGTTCGTCGACTCACAATTTTGCCAGTTTGTACAAGGAGATGGTTATCGCGTTGCGCTGCAAATGGTACTAATAAATTCAATTTGAGTTTAACAGTTTCCCTAGATCACGCGTCGAGGGGGTGCTGGTGGTGCGATTCGCTGGATTTTTCATCGGGCATGTTTCAGGCGATCGTCCGTCCTGTGGGAAGTGCATGAATGGAGAGCGTTCGAGTGCCCAGCGATAAGATAAGCTCTGTGGCCTTGACTAGCTCAAAAATGTCTTCGCCTAATGGCGGGCAATTAATCACAGGTCGATGAGGACGGATTGTGGTGCGTGGGAAGTATTTGCGGGCATTTCCTCTTCACGAGGACTCCTGCCATACATGACCACGCAACAGAGGCAGTGATCGAGGAAATGTTGTGTCAGTTTAGCACGGCCCAAGGTCACTGGTCCAGTGATCTATTGGAGAGCTGAACCAGAACAAAGTGCCCGCGCATCGACTTCTCACAGTAAACCGGAAATCCAATTGAATTGCCCTTCAAAACGGTCTTCCATCGGTTGATTCATTGAACTTTGGAGCGCGTGTGCTGGGCCCTCACCCACGTTCAAGGTTAACGCAGCCGAAGTGAAAGATACAGGGGGGTACTGCACGTCTCACTGCGTGTGCTGAATGGCCTTCAACATTTCATAGTCAGTCGTAATTTTAATTGGCCGTTTACGCCCTCTACACGTCGCCGATAAGGATCTTCTAACAGGCAAGTCTCACTCAGCTCTTTTCTAAACGAATGTGTCATTCGAGCACAAGTGTGTGTAGGCGGGCAGGGCAACCACGTCTAACCGCAATCCAATTTGACCCAGCAACGGAAGGCTCGGCCGGCAACAAGCCGCCACAAAGCCATGCCCAGTGGTCCCGTCGTCCTTGTGACAGGTCTTTTGCCGGGAAATCTTTAGGAGTTTTTTGAGCCCGAATAAAAATGATTCAAATGGCATTTGCAATTTGAAAGCAATTAAAGGCCGATCGCCGACTGCCGATATCTAGTCGTTTAATTGCCAGAATTATTCGCAAGCGGGCACACACAGCATAAGAGCGTCGGTCGACGTCCGCCAGCCAAGTGCAAGCATTCCAACGGCCAAGTGTAGTATTTCATCAGCTTTATCAGCTCCTCGGACGTCGGTTGATCGTTGTGCACAAAACGAAGCTCAAAACCCGACCGCATCGACTTATCAGTTCGACGAAGTCCCGAATGGGACCAAATTGCAGATACGCCAAGTGGTGTGTCATGAGGGACGATTTGCGTCTTAAGTTTCCAGAGTCAAGTCCACAGTGTTCGTCAGCCTAAAGCGGCGCAGTTTGTGCAGGTGTTTGTGATGAATCGGCCACGACTTAGTCACGCTTGTGGAGATATGCTTGAGCTTCTGTGTCGCTTGGTTTTTTCAGATCGCTCTCCAACGCGTGATCGGTGTAGAGTTGCCGTGGGAGAAACGGAGTGGAAGTTTCGTTTGTCAAAATTCTCAAACTGGAATGAGTCACTGGAAGCGAAAAATTTGTCAAGTCATGGCGCGATCACTTACTCAGTGGCCGAAAAAATCAGATTGGAGTGTGACGGTCAAGTAATCGGCTTCGGGGCGACGGGCATACGGTAGCTACATGATGATGTAAAGTGCTCTTGGATGTTGCGTAATGTCGGGGTGGCGGAAGTGCTTTTGCCTTTCGCGTTTGGCGAGTGCAAAGCGCAAACGCGTGGTCTGCAGGCTGATGGCGATCTGCATTGGAATTTTGAGATCGTGGAGCTTCATTTGGATGAAAATTGTGATATTTTTTCTTTAATATCGAAAGAGAAGCAACAAGAAGAGGACCAAAATGGAATGGAACAACAAGAGACCTTTGTACTATTCTCATAGAGGGAGAAAGGCAAAGCTTTGCAGTCCAATGGGCGACTAATGATTAACGATGTTCGGAGTCAAGTGGGTTCCACTGTGAAATCAGAAAAAAATATGAATAGCTTCCCAAACTTAGCCGTTCGAAGGCAGCAAAAAGGTGTAGTTCCCTTCTACTCATGAAAGAACATTAGCGCGCACAACACGGGGAGTTAGTGAGAAAGCTGGGCTCTGGTCCTTTTGTGGAATGCCGTGCCATCCAATATAATTGCGAGTTACCCTCACTCGTTAAGGGTTTCGTCATACTTTTAAGCATTTGTTCAAAACCAATTCGGTAATTCATTTTACCGACCATGTACAGGCCTTCAACGTATAGTTCCGAAATGCAGGTAGTGCCAGTTTTAAGCTACTATCGTGCACTTGTTCATCCTTTGTTAATTAGCGGTTGCTAAGGGGTGCTGAAATGTTTAGGTTATGGGAATGGGGTTACTTAAAACAGCAGAAACCAACGGGTTTCACCGCGAGTGCTGTGTTGACATAAAAAGTGCGATTCACTTAACAGGTTCTGTCTACAATTGTGTGTGAATACCTCCAAGAAATCGTTTAAAATTTTACAAAAGTGTATGCTGGCTTTGAAGTAGCGTCTTCTTCTCTACAATTTGGCTAAATTTTGTTTCTTGGGTAATATTGGCACTATTTGGTTTTAGTAGTTGCACATTTTCTGACTTTTTTTTTAAGGTTACTCACAAATTGTAGTTTTTAGGTGGCTAATTAACATCGATAAATCAACAAATAATTTGATTTGGAAATTGTCTACGTAAAAGAATGATTCTGGCATGGCACGTCCACCAGCACGAAGCAATATCAATACAATCGCAATTTCACAATTTATTGAAGAAAATATATGGTTGTCAAATATCTCCTTTCCGCTTTTTTGCTCTTCACTCAATGCTTCATAAAAAGTGTTACAGTGTTCGGATTTAGTTAAAATATGTCCCGTTTTGTTCAATAATCTGTTTCCACCTTGACGACAACTTCATAATACCCCCCTCGCAGAAGCCCCCCTTTATATTTCCGAAGAACTCGGACAGCCACTTTTCACAAGCCTCTTTTGAGTTCAACTTCACACCACCAAGGGCGTTCGCCATGGACAGGAACAGGTGGTAATTACTTGGCACTATGTGCAGGCTATATGGTGGATGCGATAAAATCTCCCATCCGAGCTGCCGTAGCTTCAACGAAGTGTGTGGTCTGGCGTTGTCCTGCTGGATCACTACACCCTTTCTGTTGGCCAATTTTGGACGCTTCTGTTCGATCGCCTAATTCAAGCGGTCCAGTTGTTGAATTAGGCGTCTGGTCATACGGAAGCAGTTCATAGTAGATGATTCCCTTCCAATCCCACCAAATACACAGCAAAACCTTCCTGGCCGTCAATCCCAGCTTGGCCACTGTTTGGGACGATTCACCGGCCTTCAGTCACGACCGGTTTCGTTTGATATTGTCGTATGTGATCCATTTTTCGTCACCAGTAACCATCCGCTTTGAAAATGGGTCGATTTCGTTCCATTTCACCAGCATATCGCAGGCGTTGATTTGGTCCAGAAAGTTTCTTCGCGTTAAATCATGCGGCACCCAAACGTTAAGCTGTTTTGTATCCAGCCTTCTGCAGATGGTTTAGAATGGTTTGATGAGTAACTCCCTGGGCGATGTCATGAGATACCGCATGCCGGTCTAACTCGATCATGGTACGAGCTCTGTAGTGCTTTGCGCTTTGTAGCGCGAAATTTCAAAGGTCAAAAAGGCGGGAGGGAGATATTTGACAGCCTTATATTCAAAGCTTAAGACTACAGTGAATATACAAATGTACCGGCTCAGCGGCAGGGCCTCCATGGATGAACAATTGTCTTACATCATTTGATTCTATACATGTGAATTATTTACAATTTAGCGATATCCTGTCTTAAGATAACCAACAGATCCCCATGCCGGTAGTATTCCTTGGTAGTATAGGATTGTAACCGTCAGTTCAACCTCAAGAGCAGGTTGTATAACTATTAAAGTAGCAGTCAAACGGCTCGAATCTAGTGGCTGGTGGCGTTGTGTACTAGCTGTAAAAGCGCTCATCCGGGTCCCCATACCCCTCTCCATCGATTTCCCGCCGTCGGCGTATCCATGAGTACCCAGTATCGTCCTCCTCGAACAGCCACCCGTACATCTTCAGCCGGTGATCGTCTATGCAGTCGATGCTCGCCAAGAAAATTAGAATCGGCAGACTGTTGTCGATGCTCCGCAATCGTTGAGTCCACGTGGAACATGAACAGATTCGGGTAGCAAACGCCGTCTCACTTAAGGTGCTTTTTCAGCTTAATCATTCACCTGGTCGAAATGGAAAATGTGCCGACTTGTGAGCGTTGATCTTGTAGTGACGCTCCGAGCCTAGCTTGGGTTGAAGATCAACGTCTCCGGCTCAGCACTCTCGTTGATGATCACCAGATATGTGGCTGTCATCGGTTCATACTTGACAAAAAATTGTCTTTGTGTCTCTATCATTTTGATTGGCCGGCTCTTAAGCCGACACGAACGCCTCCATCACGGCCCCTGGGAAGTGCACGGCACTGAGAACAGCATCTGCGTGGCACAGCAGCCAATTTATGCCACAGAGATAAGGAATGTTCCGAGAATCGGACTTTCAAAACCAAAACTGCGATTTTACGAGGCCCTTGCTCCCCGTGATAATATTTTCACGTTTCCAAGGTCACCGCACCTTGTCTGTAATCTGATGAAATACCAGCCGCTTGCAAGCTTTGAACGCTCTGAGTGAGTCTAGGGCCTCAAAAACGGGTTTCTGTTAATGTCTATCGAGAAAACGGTTTGGAATTGAGTTCAAGAATTTGAAATCAAGAAAATTCTGGGCTTTGGCTCTTGGTGTGTCGGTCACAAAAATTGCTCTGTTCGTGTTTTCTACGCAACGCCCTCCGAGAACCGAGCCCCGTCATATCCCTCTTTGTGAACAAGTTTATGGCCTTCCAGAGTGACATTTATGGAGATTCCCAAGTGCCAGGCGCGGAATGCATTCAGATGCAGCCCATTGTGCATCGTCCCTCTGTCTGCACGGGGACTTCATAAATCTCCTCACAAAGGATGCATCCGCTCCATAAAGCGCATAAAGACAAACTAGATACAAATTCCACGTCCCAACAAAATGCGATAAGTGTAACAATTATCGTCGTCATTACAAATTTCCAACATCGGCAACTGTCATCCGCAGCGAAATGACAAAAAACGAAGTAACCGCAAGTGACAGCACCCAGCCGTCGCCTCGTCCGGCCGTCCACCGGACAACTGGACAACTGGCCGCCGCCCCTCGCCGTCAGTCAGACAGCCATCCCGACACAACCGAACACATGCACGCACCAGAGAACAGCTGTCCCCATGCTGTGTTCGCAAATTAAAGAGCCGCTCATCGTCGGGACCATTAAATTTGCTGAACGTGTGCATCATTCGATTAAATTATAAATATTTTTCGAATTTCTTTTTTCGTTTTGTTTTCCATGCACCGGCGTCGCGGCTCTTTTTGCAACCATTTCACATCGAAAGTTATTGCATCCACATCCGCAGGCCACATCAATTTCAGTGATTGCCGGCTAGAGGAAAGAACGACTGTTGCTGGCGTGAAGGGCGGAAATAAATGCCTCTCCGGTGTCCCGTCAATTATGTCCTTTGCACATTTGAATCTTAATGTCAGACGCCTGAGTGTTCGAGATGCGGTGAGTGAAAGTGTTTTATTATAGTGCGAGCGTTAAGGCGCGATGAGGGATTTATGGCACTTTCAGTGGGAGACAATAGTTGAGTGTGCGCCCAACAAGGACGCTAGGGCAGTGCACTTTGCATTGCACTTGACGGCCGGAGTTCATTCGACAGCAGCGTGGGGGATGCACGCGAACTGATTTCATTGCAAGTGCGAAGAATGGCATCGAGTTTTATGAGTGTGTTCGTAGTTTATGGACAGCAAGCAATCGTTTTATGATCCGAACATGCAGCTATGCGACGCATAAGGAGTCGATCGTAAACCGAAGACTTAGCTGAAGTGCATAAAGAAAATATTTTCAAGTGACAAACTTTGCTTTGGTGAAGTTGGTCCCTCCTCAGGTTACGAGCATGAGACTGTTAGGGCGACAGTCAGACAACGAAAACACAGGCAAACTTTTTTTAGGAAAATTTTTCATCCTTTGCAAATCTTGGCAAATTATTTAGCAACGTTTTCCCAGGGACGTTTTTCCCCATTGATAATGATCTTACCCACCGTGGCGTTGTGGGTAGAGTGCGACGCTCACACGCTGAAGGGTCTAGGCTCGATTCCCGGCTGAACACATCGTATTTTTCATGGCACCACCTTTTTCGAGCTGATGACAACGCTCAAGGAGTAATAACTGTCTAAGAAAGCTTCTCAAACTTCGCCGCTCGAAGTTGGCAAAAAGACTGTAGGTCCCTTCTAATCGTGAGAGAACAGTAGCTCGCACAACACGAGTAGTTGATGAGCAAGCTAGGCTCAGCACCCCCTGTGGACTGTCGCGCCAACATTTATTATTAATGATCTTACCCTCCTCGAGCTTATATGCACGATAAACCCTGACTCCGGGGAAGACTGATTCACACGCGCTAGACAGCAGCTTGTCAATTTTCATAAACAGATCGCAGATGAACGGGTAAGTTTGCATTGACATTTTTGGAATCTTGATTGGACCTTTCTTCTTTTGTGTGTTCGGAGTATTCGGAGTAAAATTAAGTTGGTCCGTTTTGAAAAGATGGCGCCACCTACAAGTTGTGGCAGATCTTGGAATTAATTTTCTACTTCATTGGAAAGGTGTTTGCGCATCAAGTGCGCATCAACGTCTGTTTTTGAAAACAACATTGTTCATTGCCTCTCCGAAAATGTCCGGATTTGTCTTAAATATTTATAATTTACTGGAAATTTTAATTTTCTTAATTGGAAGTAATGTGAAGTTGAAGCCCATGGAATGCTTGTAGAAGTTCACGGTGAAGATGCTTCGATCGATAAGTCATGCAGAGCGTGGTTTCGACTCTTTAAAGGTGCTGATTTAAACGTCGAGTGTCTTGGCAAGCCGCCGCACTATGGGGCAGCTCTATGGCAGGAGCGGCGAGAAGTCGATTTTTAAAAACGTAACCGATCTCAATAAAAGTTATTTTTCCGGTTAGCTGATGATATGGGCCATATGGTTTGGGAATTTTTTTTTTACAACAAGTGGCTTAATCACTCAGCGTTTGGCATTAAAGTTGTAAGAATAGGGAAGTTGCGTTCATTCAGAAGTGCTTGACGCAACTTTGTTCAGTTGGTACATTAAAAAACAAGTGTTTGTAACAAATGTTTTGGATTGAATTTATCAATTAGAATATGTTCTTTGAATACAATTAGTTTTTACTCGGTTACAAAGTACCGTTAGTCCGAAAAAATGGCGGATTACAAGAACCTAAAAGTTGTTTGTAAATAACTGTACTTTTTGAATAGGCAAATATCGAGCTAAATTTGAACTTATTTTTTTTAGCTTAATCATTTCTTTACTGAAAACCGAAGTCAAAAGTTACCGATGTTTGCCTAAACTATTTTTTTTTAATTTTTTGTGTATATACAGCCCTGTTTAGAATAATGGCATCATTATTGATAATGGCATCATATTGAGGTAGGTGCTTCATATTCATTGCACAACATCTTTATTACATTAGTCATAAAAGCAATAAGCAACATAATAATAAAAATGCATCTTGTCATAAAAAAAACATCCGAATACCGGAAATGCAACCTATTTTAAGTTGCGCAAAATAATATCGGCACGTTATTCTGAAGAGCCTTCCTGTAGCGTACTTCTTCTTCTTTTTCGGATGGCGCCACAGTCCGGGGTGGACCTGGTCCTCAACCAACATGCCTCTCCAGCTAGCACGATATCTTGGCAGCTGTCTCCAATTGCGCACTCCAAGTTGGTTGAGGTTCTTTTCCACTTGTGTGCGCCATCTCAGTCTAGGACGTCCTCTGTTGCGTTGTCCCTGTGGTTGGGATTCGAAAACTCTTCGGGCCGGAGCAGTGCTGTCCATTCGCTCTACATGGCCTAGCCACCTTAAGCGTTGTATCCGTAGACGCTTGACTAGGCTCATGCCGCCGTACAGCCCATAGAGTTCGTGGTTGAATCTTGTCCTCCAGATGCCATCAACGCAAACAGGACCAAAAATCGCACGCAGAACTTTTCTCTCGAAGAGACCAATGGCTTCCTCATCCGCTTTTAGTAGCGTCCAGGTTTCTGCGCCGTAAAGCAGGACTGGGATGATCAAGGTGTTGTACAAAGTCACTTTGGTCGTTCGGGAGAGGGCTTTATTACTCAATTGCCTCTTGAGCCCAAAGAAACAGCGATTGGCAAGAGTGATTCTGCGCTTGATTTCGGTACTGATGTAGACGAAGTCCTTCACTACCTCGAAGTGTCTGCTGCCCATAGTGACGCTCTGTCCGAGACGTCGATCGTCCTTCTTCGATGACAGCATATACTTCGTTTTGCCCTCGTTTACCACCAGTCCCACTTTAGCCGCTTCCGCTTCAATGCTAGCAAACGCCTCATTGACGGCTCGCTGAGTTCGGCCGATTACGTCAATGTCATCCGCATAAGCTAGCAATTGAACGGACTTGTGGAAGATCGTGCCTCTGGTGTTGACGTGTGATTTCCGCACGATCCCCTCAAGGATGATGTTAAAGAAGTCGCATGACAGCGCGTCGCCTTGTCTAAATCCTTTTTTGATTCGATGTCGAATGTCCCGTAGCGTACACCAGTAGTTAAAATTTCTTGACTTTAAGCCTTATTATACACATATTATTATAGATACAATTTCAAAAGTGCAAGTGCAAGTACAAGTGCAAGTGTAAGTGTCGAAAATATTGAACTATTGTTATTTTATTCAAGGTGTCAAAATGCAAATTTTTTCTTGCGAAAGACGGGAGCTCTTTGAAATATTTTTAAATAGTAAATTTAGGACTTTTGAGAAATGAATTGAAGATGTTGAGACATTTTTAATAACAAACACAAACTGAAAACCATGTATCAGAGCTGATGAAAGAGTTAACCCGTTTCAGAAGTGAACTCAAATCCAAATGGAACAAAAGCCACCGCACAAGAAAAAACGTTTGAAAAAACCGAATCAATTTGGCTTTAAGAAAAAATAAACTTCGCAATGTTTGCACAACCCACTGGACGTCCTCAGGTAAGTTTTGATCAATTGAGTAATCAGAGAAAACGTGAAAGAATAGCCGATCTTAGGGAAACATCCGCTTAAGAACTTCTTTAAAAACGCAATCAAATCAAGCCAAATAACAGGTATAGACGTAAATCTGATAAACAAATTTCACATAATTTTACAGTGCTTATCCAGCGGATTTACTATAGATGTGACAAAATTTAAAAATGAAACTGCGAGATTGTTTGTATCGCTGTATCCTTGATATTATATGAGTACTTCAGTTCACAAGATATTGATACATGGGCATGAAATAGTTTCTCAGAGTGTGTTACCAATTGGTGAATTAAGGGAGGAAGCATTAGAAGCAAGCAATAAGGATTTTAAAATGTATAAAGAGAACTTTAGTCGAAAAACATCTAGACAAGACACTCTTACAGATAATATGAATAGAATGTTAATATCTTCAGATCCATTTATTACAAACCAGAGAGTAAGGAAGCCTGCAAAAAAAAGTTCCATTTGATACTCAAGCTATTGATATGTTCTTGCAGCCCGATTTAAACAAACCACCTCAAATTGACTGCGATTACTTTTCGGACTCAGAATAATTTATAAATTAAATCTTGAAAATGTAAATAAAATGTTTTACTTTTATTTAAAACCCAGATACACAAAATATTTTATTTTCAGATTTTCCAAGTTTGTAAATTGTCTCAAAATAAAGTTATACTGTTCCTCCAAAATTTTAATTTAAAAAGTTAATAGACTCTTAATTAGTTATATAATTTTATTTTACATTGACTTTATTTTTGTTTACTTTATTTTGTAAATATAACCCTTCACTTCGCAAAAACAACCAAACAAGTACCAAGTTATAACGGTTCTTTCGCAAACCTGAGCAGTTACAGTTATTCTGACATCGGATTTGAATTCAGCACACCCAAATCCTTTAGAAAAAATATATTTTGGTTAACTCAACTAAAAGGCTTATAATTATCGCCGTTAAACGGCCATTTCTGCCCCACTGTACGCCGTGGCGTTGTGGGTAGAGTGCGACGCTCACACGCCGAAGGGTGTAGGTTCGATTCCCAGCTCAACACCAATTTTTCGAATTTTTCGCGGCACCACCTCTTTCGAGTTGCTGACAACACTCAAAGAGTAATAACTGTCTAAGAAAGCTTCCCAAGCTTCGTCGCTCGGTGTCGCCAAAAAACTGTAGGTCCCTTCTGCTCGTGAGAGAACAGTGGAGCGCACAACATGAGTATATGATGAGTAAGCTAGGCCCTGGTAACCCTTTGGAGTGTAGCGCCAACAATTATTATGTCTTGGCAAGCCCAATAAGTTTGAAAATGGAAACTGGGAGGCTTTCCTAGATCCAGTTCCATGCCAAACTGAGGGAATGAGTAAAGTGAAATTACAGAAGCGTTGGGAGTGACTCAGTGAACAATATCCTTTCGGTTGGAAAGGTTTATTCAAATGTAAGAAACGGTTGTCGTACGATTTGAACCACAGAGCTGTTGAAGGTTGTTTGAATCATCCATGGCATGATATCGACAGCGCAGCTGATCGACCTAACGGCTGTCACAAACGCACATCACCCTACACCAAAACACATCCTAAGCAAACAAAATAGAGCCACGGGCACACACATCATAAAATGCACATGTGCTAAGCAGCAAGAAGGAGCATGAGCAGCGAGCAACGGCATCATGACATGTCTACGTGCTAGAAATCAGCACGTGCAGAGCAACAAGGACGAGCCAACCCTTTTGTGCGGCGCGAAGAAGAATCACCGAAAGGAGACGAGCAAAACATCCGATCATCCCGTACACGCCAGCGCGAAAACCTAGCGGGACTGATCATCGGTACATTTTTTGTGTGCATCATGTGTACCGACGTTTGTTGGTTATTAGGAAATCAAATTTCCTCACTCCAGATTTTACTTCCAGCGAGAACAGCCAGGAGCATATTTTGTGCAACATTTTGTGTAATATTTTTAGTGTGCAGTATTTTTCGTGTTATTCAGTTCACAAATTTTATTATCGAAATAGGAAAAATAAACAAGAATGTTTGTCCGCTTGAATATTCGTTTATTGATCCTAACAAAGGTAATTTCTGACCTCGAATTAGCTTCTTGAAAGACATCAATAATCGTGACCGGAGATAAAAAGTGTACACGGCAATAGTCCCACACAGAATAAATAATTATTGGAGAACTGCTCCAAATATTGGAGCCCGCCTTAAACAACACCATAAAAAACATCCACTGCACAAAGATGGGACCACATGAATGTCGTATACAACGAACTGCTTAGACCATTATTTTGCTCAGAGCTATAACACACGTCCAGTTTCACCTTGTGCAGACCCTTGAACCGTGGATGTTTGGTGACGAATAAGACGATAATGGGTTCACAAGTGTATCCAATTTTCATCTCTAGTCACTATCAGGTCCAAAAATTGCTCTCTTTTTATGTCTTTTAAGAATGAGTTCTGAGGTCAAAAATCGCCTTTCAAAATCCCTCAGTTTCCACTCTCAGGAAACCCAATTTCCGTGCCTTTGAATGAATACATTTTTTTTTTTCCAAACCGGTTCACTTTGCGTTCGTCACGGATCTTGATTCAGTAACGCCTTCAATTCATCATCTTCATACCTTTTGAGCCCATCAATAAAATCTTTGTAATCACAGGTGGCCGCCGTGGCGTAGTGGGTAGAGTGCGACGCTCACACGCCGAAGGTTGTAGGTTCGATTCCCAGCTCAACAACAATTTTTCGAATTTTTCACGGTACCTGCTGCTGACAACACTCAAAGAGTAATAACTGTCTAAGAAAGCTTCTCAAACTTCGCCGTTCGGAGTCGGCAAAAAACTGTCAGGTCCCTTCTACTCATGAGAGAACAGTAGCGCGCACAACACGAGCAGTTGATGAGCAAGCTAGGCCCTGGTCCCTTTTTGGACTGTAGCTCCAACAATTATTATTATAATCAACGCCACAATCACCACTTTTGAGGCATCGAAACCACTCTCTGCATGATTCGTCGGTCGGAGAAGATGAACCACTAACCTATCCCGATCTGCTTTAGCTGCACTTTCTTCCAGGTTAAAATCAGATCTTTCTGAAAATGCTGTTCTTTCAAGACGTGCGTACGTATAAATGCTGTTGCACACTAACCTTTCCAGTGAAGTAGGTAATCGCTTCCAGGATGGGAAACAACTTGCAGGTGGCGCCATCTTTTGACAATTTCCAATATATTTTATGATCTTGCTATCCGCCACAGGGCCTATGTTCTCTTCATATTTTAGATGTTAATTTTTAGTTTTTTAACAATGCGAAAGGAAATATGCCAAAACGCAAGAAATCGAACTGAATTCTGAAAACAAAACCTGAAGCAGATCTTGCTCCATCAAAACCCCCAACTGCTCTTCCATCCACCAATTTGTGTTTCCCCCACCCCTCCTCTAAGCCACGGATGTCTCAATGTTCCCAGATTGCCAAAAGAACGTTCTACACCCTCTGGGTAAACCATCACGCCGGCACATCGACAGGTGAAGAAGGACCATTGATGTTTCAAATGGGGTATAAATAATCCATAGAGCACTGTGTCTGGTGCAGAACCAAAACGAAAAATAATCTCCGGCGGGACATCTTCCATTTTCAAAAGGCAAACTTCACGCGGTTACGATGGTATCGGGTGGACAGACGTCCACTCCTTCCAGCTGATGCAGCGAACGAATGTCGTGGGCCTCTTGGCGATGACGATGAGTTCTAGAAAAGCATCTCCATCCCACTTCTCACTTAGACATGGTGCATTCATTGAAAGTGGTCGCCAAGAGTGGCGACTTTGCCTCGCGACGTGACAGCCAGCCGGCGCAATGTAGCGTGCTGGGAGCCGTAATGCGAAGCACTTCGTGCCGATGCGATGGCGAGATAAATCACCGCCCGGAGGATATAAATTCTATTCAAGTGCTCCGAGTGAGTGTTGCAGTTTTATTTTTGGTAATTATGTTAACAGCTAGTGAATATATTGCCGCTCTTGTCGGGGGTGGCAGATGGCTGGACGGGGCGCGAATGGCAGGCGAATGCGTCTGGTATCTGGGTCAGGTCTGTAATATCGGGAAGCGACTTGACGGAAGCACATTAAGTGGTGGGCTACGTGGACACCTAACACTGACTAGAGCCCTCGATGAATCATCAATGCAGGCGTTTCAAAAATTAAGGAAATGTTGAACAGGACAACGTGATTCAGTCAGACGACGGCACAAGCTCATCTCACCCAGGAGTTCCATCTGCGTTCAGAATGCAATGCAGGGAATGCCCAGCCTCACTTAGCGCAGCAATCCCATCCATTACAGGCGGCAAATAAATCTGAATTAATGTGTCATTGGTTTTCGATTTAATTGCCTCTGCGGCTCTTAATGACGAGCAGCCGCGTTCCGAAATAAATCTTCCAAAAATGCCTTAAGTAGGTCACCACTGCGGCCTTTCAACTTAAGAAGTGTACTCTCATGCCAACGGAACGCACACAAAAGACCCAGAGGGAAGAGAAAAAGAAAAGAAAACGCACTTCACACCCGATTGTTCTATCAAGAGGCCATCGGTACGTCCACCATAGCTGGCACATCATCCTCCCTGCTCTCCCACACGGCACAGATCACATCTCAAGCACTGAACGCCCTCACCTTCACTTACGCACTCACTCGGTGCCGCCGCTGTGGTCCTGACATTTAGGCGAACAAAAGACTGCACAGACGAAGCGAGAAAGGCCTTAATCGCCTCCGAGAAGCTCTTCACCGCCACCTCCACCGATGCCTCCGTCATCGCCGAGCAGAGTGAAGAGATCTCTGAAGAGTTTAAGTGTCCGCACGCATACAGTAGCCGGAGTGTAAACGGTACACAAAAATAAATTACCCTGCAGGCGGGCACACCACCCGCCTCCTCGCACCACCCCGCACACGCCTACGTCGTGCGTCGTCGTCGTGATGGGTGCCCTCCGCAGCACGGCGTCTGTCTGTTCTGACGAAATGCGAAGAGGAGGAATTCGCGAAAAGGAGCACGAAACGAATCCCAATTAATCACATCCAGATGGTGGGTTATCTTGTTTGCCCATCTACGTCGCCGAAAAGCCGTAAAACGTCTTAATACGGCGAGTAAATAACAAATATTATGTGTGTACTTATGAGGAGCGCTCCTATGCGCTGCGAGGGCACACCGTGTCAGGTACACACATCCGCGTCTGTGCCTGCCGTCAGTCGGTGTTGTCCGACCGGATGGTAAGGGGGCGGTGGTGGCAGTGTTGGAGTGGCATGCGATGACCGGCAGAGACGCCAATGCCCGCTCGAGGGTCTCCTTTGGCCAGTGATGCGATGTAATCCGTCCGAAAACGTATAAAGTTTCTGTTTTCGTATCTTATTCTGGGATTTTCGTGTTCTTCTCTTTTGGGTGTTTTTTTCATTTTTTTGCGTTGCCGTTGCTGTTGTTGTTGTTGTTTTTGCAACGGTACAACAGATATGGTCTTCTGCTTGTCCGTTGTCTTCGTCTACCAGCACCGCCGCCGCCGCCGTCGGCAACATCGGTGCTGGCGACAGCACTTCCCACCTGGACACAGTTGTGCGTGAGTGCTGTCACAGAGTCTTGTGACAATTTTGAGTGCAATTGCGATAGTTTGGCACTGGCTGCAACGTGTGGCTGTTAAGTGCGGGGAGCGAGTGAATTTGGAACAAGTCAATTGTTGTCACAAATCACATTCTGTACGGTTACACTGTCTTTTGCTCCATTGGCTGGTGGGTGGGAATCTCCGGAGAATCGAGTGGGATGAGTTGAAGTGCCTCACAGTTGTTGGGCGGTGCATGGAAGGTGGGACTGGTGCAGTCAAGGTGTCGGAATAAGCGGATTGAGATGGATTTTTTGGTAGATTGTTGTTCTGGCTGATGGCTCATTTTTTACACTCTTTCGCCCGTTTGCGTATTATGCAAATTGGCTCGTATTTTTAGGAAGCACCTGGATTATGCTGAAATACAGGGTTTTCCGCAATCCTGTAAGTGCTAGATTTCAGAGGAGTTTCGTGGCACTTAGGCTCTCAGTTGAAGCTGCACTGCTTCAGTTTTGATCAGCGTGGGTCTGCTAGTGTAGTCCAAGATGTGATACAGTCGCAGTTCGGAACTGGGGCAATCGAAAGAAGAAAGCCTTTCGAAGACAACGATTTGGCAATGTGACTTCACCCTGGCTCTACAGTCCGGGGTGGATCTGGGCATCAACCAGCAAGCTCTTTCGCCAACCGCCTCCAGTTGCACTTTCCAAATTGGTTGAGGTCCTTCTCCACTTGTGTCCACCAACTTATGCTAGGCCGTCCTCTGTTGCGTCGTCCCAATGGCTCTGACACGAAGACTTTTTAGGCCGGATCAGTCATGTCCATACGCTAGATAGATTAATAGAGTTTGTAGTTAAATCTTCTCTTCCAAATGCCATCAACGCAAATAGGACCAAAAATCGCACCCAGAACTTTTTTTTCGAAAAGACTTAGGGCTTCCTCATCCGCCTTTGGTAACCAGGTTTCCGCGTTATAAAGTAGGACTGGGATGATCAAGCTGTGCAGGGTATGTGGCGAGCATAGACTTTCGAGAGAGGGCTTTATTACACAATTGCCTCTTGAGCTCAACGAAACAGAGATTGGCAAGAGTGATTCTGCGTTTGATTTCGGCACTGATGTTGTTGTCCCTGTTTACCACGGAACCAAGGTAGACAAACTGCCTAGTGTGACGGTCTTTCCGAGACGTCGATGTTGTGTGTCCTTTCTTGATGACAGCATCAGCAGTACTTAGTCTTGCCCTCATTTACCGCCAGATCCGTTTTAGCCGCTTCCGCTTTAATGCCAGCAAACGCCTCGTTGACGGCTCGCTGTATTCGTCCAATCCCGTCAATATCATCAGCGTAAGCCAGCAATTGAATTGACTTTTGGAAGATCGTCTGCTTTTGACTTGTGAGTTACGAACGATCTTCTCAAGGATGATGTTGAAGAAGTCACATGACAGTGCGTCGCCTTGTCGGAAACCTTTTTTGATATTGAAGGTCTCGGTAGTTCGTTACCGACCTTGACAGAGCAGTGAGAGTTCTTCATCGTCATCCTACACCCCCTAACGTGTTTAGTAGAAATGTCAAAACTAGACATGGCTGTGTATAGCTCGTCCTCATGCACACTGTTACATGTGGCCTTGAAATCGACAAATAGGTGGTGAGTGTCGATTTGCACTTTTTGAGTCTTTTTCAATAACTGCCGTAAAGTGAAGATTTGGTTTATCGTGGACTTGCCTGGCCTGAAACCACACTGAAAGGGACTTATCAGGTTATGGACAAATTATTTCAGACGCTCACAGAATACGGCAGAGTGGGGTTTTGTATGCGATGTTAAGAAGGCTGACACCCGCTGGTTGGCGCTGTTAAGGGGGCTCCTTTCTTGTGGACCGGGCAAACGACTCTAAGATTCCACTCGTTGGGCATGCTTTTCTCCGACCATATCGTACACATGAGCAGGTGCATGCACCCAAACAACTCATCTCCAGCTGCTGTAAATATTTATGCGGCCAGTCCATCCGCTGTAGCAGCTTTGTTAGACTTCGGCTTGGATATTGCTATCTTCACCTCATCTAAGTCGGGGCGACGGAATACTTGTCTATCATCGTCCAGATTGAGTGGAACATTCTGCCCAACAGCGGAATCGGGGTCGTCATTGCCGTTAATGAGTCTGAAAGAATGATCCTTCCAGATTCTTAGCACAGACTCCGACTATACTACGAGTTGTCTATTTAGACCCTGGTAGGCTTTGGTCCGAGCCTTGTATTCTCCGGATAGTTTTTTAACCTTTCGGGAAAGCTTTTGGACTCCATTGCTGCCATATAGCCATTCCATTTCCTCGACCGCGCTCTTCTCATTCCATTCTTTTTCCTTCTGAGAAGCCGATGCTCTTGCCTTCTTCTCAGTTCGTAGAGCTCACGAACTGCCCTCGTCTTTCAATGCAGCATTCCCTTATAGGCGAATTGCTTGGTTGCATGCGCTTGCCTGCACTCTTCGTCAAACCGTGCGTTGCTTCTGGGTGGTGACGTGAAACCCAGCACATCAGTCTTTGATGGCTTCTTGAGAACGCTTCCAGTCCTCCTCTATGGTTAGTGCGAGCAGCGTCGAACTCTGAAGGAGTTTTAGGGAGACTCGGTCGGCAAAGTTCCCAGCAATCGGCTGCGATTGAAGCTTTTTGATGTTAAGCCGTTTTGGCCTTTCTCGACTCCGTTGCTCTCCCCATATCCGGCTTCTTACCTTGGCTACAACAAGGTGTTGATCCGAGTCCATGTTTGCACCTCGGCTTTCCAGACCTTCTTCCGAATTCCAGGCTTTTAGGTGAATGTCATTGGCTCGTGTCTTTTGAAGATGTCGACGAATGACTCAATGAATGATTGTCAGAGTGGGCTTATGTCTTAGAGATTGTATTCGAAATTTAGCAAAGTGATGGAAAGAGGACGTCGACGACGTGACAGAATTTTAAAGTTTTTCAGGAAAAACATTTTGTAACACTCAAGAAGGGTACCGAATTAATTTGCAATCTCAAATTAGCAACTTGATCATCCTTGCCGTACCTTATGGTGCAGAAACTTAGACGTTGCTGATCCTCACCCTGGTCATTTCTAAAGAAAATTAATACATCTAATTATTGATCTTCTAGAAGTAGATTTAACTATGAGGTTTTTAGATTTCACGCAGTAAGCATTTAGACAACAACATAGGTCATCTAGAGTGCATGTGCTTCAGACCAGGGAGTCTTTGAATCCTAGCGCTTGGGTCAATGCAACAAAGAACGATCCAGTGGCAAAGAAGTTCAACTAAGTGAGGGAGTAAATGAGAGTGGGCTGTGAGCTTGCTATCTACAGTAACGAGTTTGTTGAAGTCCACATACACTGTCTATTGTACTCAACGCCGAAGATAGCGTGCGTCTTCGTTATTTGAAATTCGTTTACAAGACAAAGTGTCGAATTTCTTCTTTTCTCAAATGTAAGTCTTTATTTAATCATATTCTCAGTTTAAGGTAAAAAAATTTAGCCCTGATGGCATAGCTTTCGACTAGAAAACTTTCCTCAAAAGGCAGCAATTCCCATTTCAAGGTTCTCC